>VMDO01030376.1:10264-21497 GCA_007922755.1 Pedetes capensis | reverse complement strand
TCATAGCGACCCTCTGTTCAACAGGGGAAACACTATTGTCAGTGCTTCTCTGCTGTTCATAGGGTTTTCAATGGCAGATTGATTTTTGGGAGGGGGTTGCCAGGTCCTTCTCCCAAGCCTACAGCTTCTGGTGTTCCCAGGTGGTCTCCCATCCAGGTACTAACCAGGCCCGACCCTGCTTAGCTTCCGAGATCTGACGAGATTGGATGCCACAGGGCTACAGCTGCAGGCTTATACATTTCTTACATGTTATTTATTTTATGTAACCATGTGAGATAGTTATTATTCTCTGAAATGTGTTCTTTTCATGGCCTCTTGCCTAGAGCAAGTAAAGATGCAATCAGGCATTAATGGTCAGGTGTATCATTCAGGCTCTTCACCTGTATTGACAAATATCTGTTTCACTTAGCTATTCATTTACTCATTCATTCAACAAACCACCCAAGGTCTGCCTTGTGGAAGTTCCAAGATGAGTAGGACATTGTCCTTTTCCTCAAGTTGACTGAGGGTGCTAAGTCATGATGGGGAGGCTGCCATAAGTCACAGAGAATGGCTGCTTAAACCAACCTGGGTCTTAAACAGACTTTTTAGAAAAGGTTATGTCTAAGCTATGTAATGGTGCTGGGATTTAGCTCAGTTGGTAGAGCACTGCGCTGCGGTCTCTGAGGTCCCGAATTCAATTCCCAGTACCGCAAAAATGGGAGAAGGACCTGGCAATCCACTCCCAAGGCAATCCCGAAACAGTCAGCCATTGAAAACCCTGGGAGGGTCGCTATGAGTCAGATACCGACTCCACGGCACCTAACAACAACAACAACAAGCTATATAATGAAGGATGGGCAGATCATCATGGTACTGAACCAGAAGAAAGCTATTCTAAGCAGAGATACAGGTTTGTGTAAGACCCAGATGAGATGAGATGTTTCCAGGTTGAGGAACCTTGGACAGATTAGTAGAACTAGAAGGTAGGATGTGAGAAAGAAGTATCTAGCAAGATTAGGGCCCAATCACGAGCTGCTCTTTGTGTTGAGGATATTGGTTTTAATACTGTGGATAAGACTATTGAAAAAGTTCTCGGCCGTGTTAAAAATGATCAGATTTTTGATTTAGAATAAACTTTCTTGAAATAGCCTAAAGGCAGTGTTGGAAAGGAGCAAGTCTGTCAGGCAGTGGGCTCTAGCAGTGGGCCCTGAGAATGAGCACCTAAGAAATGATGGGAACAGCGCCCAAAGAGCAGAGGAAGAGGAGGGATGGGGGAATATTTAGAGGGCTCACTGATCCCTTGACAGTACAACGGTGCTTCATCCGTTGTGGTAGGAGGGAAGGCAAGCAGCTGTGGAATTCTCTGTGGAAGTCCTCTGCAGCCTGCTGAGATGTGAAGGAGGAGCAGATGCAGATGGGAACAGAGGCGTTTGTGTGACATGGCTACCAAAGGAGCAAGACTTCCACTGAGCCCTCACTGGATAAGGAAGCGAGGACTGACCCAGTGTGTGCTGGGACCATAGGCACCTTGGCTGTCACAGATGAGGGCTCACTGCATGCTGTGGGCATTATGATACACTTAAAAGCCATGAGAAATGTTTAAAAGTTCTGTATGGCTGCTTTGTTGACTAATGCGAACACAAAATCTCTTTGGAGTTCTTCTTGTAGATTACCTTTTTGATCACTCATGTGCAAACTTGGGCTGGGGGTTAGCGCCGTTGGTAGAGTGCTGCTGTGCACTCTCTGAGGACTTCGGTTTGATCCCCAGCACTGCAAAAATTGGGGAAGGATGTCACAATCCACTCCCGAAGCAATCCCCAAACATTCAGCCATTGAAAACCCTGTGAGGGTCACTATGAGTTAGACTTGACTCAATGGCACCTAACAACAACAACAACATGCAAACTTGAATCTATTTCAAGTTCCTTCTTTTTTTCCCTCCTTTCTTCCTTTTTTTTGAAATGGGGGATCACTATGTATCCCAGGCTGGCCTAGAACTTGCTATTAGCCCAGGCTAGCGTAGAACTCACCATCCTCCTGCCTCCGTCTCTCAAGTGCTGGGATTATAAGTGTGAACCACGATGCCATTTATAAATTTTAAACCTCCTTTTTCTTGTGTATAAAACTGTGAGAATTTTACCAATCTAACTGATGATTAAAAACTAGATTAAAAAATCTAACTGATGGTTAAAAAATGATTACAATAGCTGGATGCCATGGGGCCTACTGTGATCCTAGCAATGTGTGTGTGTGTGTGTTTGTGTGTGTGTGTGTGTATATATATATACATATACTAATCATATATATATACATATGTATATATATATATACATATACTCATATATGTGTGTGTGTGTGTGTGTGTGTGTGTGTATGTGTGTGTGTATTCAGGTCCCACTCATAGTGACTCTATGTACAACAGAACAAAACCCTCCCTGACATGGGGCTGAGAATGTGGCTGAATGGTAGAATACTTACCTTACATGTGTGAAAACCTGGGTTCGACCCCGCAGGACTTCAAAATAAAGAAAAATGATTAAAGTAAGCCATTTAGCATAATAAGTGGCAAATAATGGTTGAACAAACACTGGCCACTAGCAATGCCACTCTGAACATCCACCTGACCACCATCAGAATATACAATATATTTGAGCAACCCCTTGGAGTGCATTTGAATTCTGAGGTCTGTAAGAAATTGAGATTCATACAATTTGACCATCATTTCTTTTAATCCCAGGTATCCATGCAACATATGAAGAGCAAGAAGTTTATAGAATTTGTAGCAAATGTGTGGCTCTCTCGGATCCAGGCAGATGGGGACATTGTCTGTGAGCTTCCTGTAATGAAAGAAGGACAACCTGTTTTTCCATGTGTGTTACTAATCTTCAGTAGGATATGTTGCATATATAAATTGTTTTGCAGCTACTTGAATTTACTTCTGAACTATTGGCAGAATATTTTTTCTACTTTTCAGAGACTGTTTCACCCATTAAGAAGGGACTTTTTCAGTCTCACAGCCTGAGTCACTGGTGGATCTGAAATTAAACACATCTTACAAAGTAACAATTTTCCCCCTCCCCACTAAAATTGATGTTGTTGGTAGGTGCCTTTGAGTGGGGTCCGACTTATAGTGACCCTACATACAAGAAACGAAACACTACCTGACACTGTGTCATGCCTGGCACTATGTCAGATTTTCTCTGTTATTCATAGGGTTTTTGATGGCTGATTGTATTTTGGGAGTGAGCTGCTGGGTACTTCTCCCAAGCTTATAGCACCTGATATTCCCAGGCAGTCTCCCATCCAAGGAATAACCAGGCCTGACCCTGCTTAGCTTCCAAGATCAGATGGAATTTGTCGCTACAGTGGTATGGCTGTAGGCTCATCTCTAAAATACTAAGCATAAAATATCCTTTACATAAAATATGTTGTATGTAGAATAGGCTTTTAAAGAATCTGTTATTTCTCTTTCTGAAAATGTTATAAACACTTCAGCCATTTGTTCATGATATAAAAATGTCCATTTAGTGTTAAAATTAAAATCCAAGGGCCAAAAGTCTTTCAGTAGACATAAAAATCCAGGTTAGAGTAAATATCATATAGTTGTTGTGTTTTGTTTTTTTAACCATAGCCTGAGAACACATGTATCTGTGTTCTGTTTGTATGAATTCTGAGATAAGTTTTCTCTCCCTGTTCCTTTTTCAGTAGTGAGATACCATGTTGATGTCTACACTGGGCAGTTGAAACAAACAGAAACAGAGTCTGAGGTCTCCCTCTGTCTCTACGGTGAGAGAGGCGACTCTGGCCTTAGACTGCTGCGTAAATCCAACATGCCAGTAAGATTCCAAAGAGGGCAGGTGAGTCTGCATAGAAGACTCTCCCAGGCGTGCAGCAAACTCTCTAATGATGGTGACATGTGATTTAAAATCGGAGAGGTTCTTAATGCTCTTGAAGTTTTAGTTTGGGGGCATTTTTTTTCTTTTTTGCAGTACTGGGGGTCTGAACTCAGGACCTCCTGCATACTTTGGAAGTGCTCTGCTACTGAGCTGTATCCTCAACCCCTATTTTATCTTTTAAATTGAGACAAGGTCTTGCTAAGTTATGCAGGCTGCCTCTGATCCTGAACCTGTGGTCCTTCTGCCTCTGCTTCCCTAGTCACTGAGATTCCGGTTGTGCACCACCACACCCGGCTGGGCACATCTTCAACATAAGTTTCCTGACTCTATTTCCTAATGTACTTTGTTTTAAACATTATTCTTTGAAAGAAAAATGCCTCACATTAAATCTGTAGTGAATAATAGAACAAAGAGAAAGATATTGAGAATTAGCATAGGAAAAACAGCAAACTGACTTGAAAAGATATCAGGGAAAATATATATGAATGTGCACTGTTAATACTAAAAGCTACAAAGCATTATTCCAAAAAGTCAGGCCATACAAGGCCCATTATAGGATATCTTATGTAATAACACAATGGCCTTTCTTTAAAACACCTCGAATGGGTGTTTTAATATGGTTGGTCTCCCTGAACTGAGAGATTTCCATAAATAACAAAGAACAAGCATTTTAGACCCACGTATTGTACCTGCACTTACTGAATTGAAATTTCACTTTTTTTTCCTTTTTCTTTTGAGACTGGGTCTTGCTAAATTACACATACTGCCTCTGGTCTCGAACTTGGAATCCTCCTGTCTCCACCTCCTGAGTTGCTCAGATAACAGGTGTGCGCCACCTCCCTGGCTTTATTTGTTTCACTTTTATTATTATTATTTTTTCAGTTAGTATACAACTTAATGGGTTTCATTATGACATTTCCATGTATGCGTACCATTGTACATTGCTCATCTTTATCCCTCATTACCCACTCATGACAGTTTTACCATGAAATAGAGTAACAGTGACCAATAGCCAACTATCATTTCAGGATATAGCTTAGATTTAATTAAATTCATGATCCTTTCCTTAGATAGTTTTGGATGGTTATACTCAATGACAGTTTGAGTAGTAAGTGAAGGAGTTTTTTAAATTCCAATCAGCATAGAATTTCCTTTAGGTCCTACATGTCAGTGCACTTTTTTACATGACAAACCAACTCTCTTTAGAAATGAAAATTATAGCATTCTATTCAGAACAAACCTGAGGATGTGCTCTATTTTCACTTACAAAGGAAGGTACAGGAGAGGGAGTTATTGAGAAAAGGAAGGAAGGAGGGTGGGAGAGGGGGGAAATTGTCCCACATGCCTCCAAGTATATCAGCATTCATGGAAGGAAATGTTCCATAATTAGACCCCATGTTATCAGCCCACTTCCTAATAAACTGTTTCTCAGGGCCAGGGCTCTGAGAGAGAAGACACAGACCAGAAGTCCTGGTGTTTTGGTTTGTTGTTTGTTTACTGGGTGATACTGCATGGAGAAAATAGAACTGCCAGAGACAGAAGCAGATAAATAAACAAATTACAGCTAGGAATATATTTTTAATAGATAAAAAGTAACTTGCTTATTTTTCTTCCTTTATGGGTCCTTTTGATGTTAACTGTAATAACATCTCTTTTCAAGCATTGTGCTGCTTCTGGCAGCCTTGGGCTATTATTATTGCCACTATTTGTCATTTGCTGGACCCTAGTTATTACTGTGGGGTTTTTCTGTCTCCTGCACCAGATTGATAAATTTCAAGTAGAAGCAGTGTCTCTTGGAAACCTGCAGAAGGTGCTGTTGCGCTGTGAGGCCAGAGACAAATCCCAATACTGGTACTGTGAAAAGGTCATCGTCAGAGAGCCTGGCACTGCATCAGAGTCCATCTTTACTTGTGAAAGGTAAGGGCAGATTGTGGTTCTTCAAATGAGTATGTTGCACTGGCTAGTGTGTGTGTGTGTGTGTGTGTGTGTGTGTGTGTGTGTGTGTGTGTGTGTGTGTTATGTCATGGATTTGTGTCATTTTCTGAATTGCACATCATGCATCACTCATTGGTAAGTAAATGATCTTTGGCTAAGCATTGTAAGGAAGCCTTGTAATCTCTTATCAAAATGTTCTGTGTCTCATAAAAGGGTCAAAAGTTTAATATTGGAAATTTTACACAGTGAGAATGTTTAAATTGGTTTCTTTTCACTACTAAAATTGTAGTGTTACAACAATTTCATAAGAGAATGAAAGGTGGAGAATTTTAGTGGGAAATTTCAGAACAGATTATGTGGGAGACAAAGAATTACATCTAGACAAGCTGTGTTTTCCTTTGAGCCCCACAAGGGTAGGTCCTGGAGCCAGCTCCTTGCATTCATGACCTGCCCTTCTGCCTTAATATTTGAGCCCCAGGTCCCACATTAACTCCCTTCTCCTCATCAGAAATTCAACATTTCATTGCCTAAGAAAGTAGCACTGATACTCACAGAGGAAGGCTTGCTCTCTTTGCTGAGTCCTGCTATCTCAAAACTCCCAGCATTGGCCAGATGTCTATTTATGTTTCCTATGTTTCGTTCTGTTGTACATAGGGTTACTATGAGTTGGACCCAACTGGACAGCACCTAACAACAACAACAACAACAACAATATTGCTTGGTCAGTCAGTCATAGAAAAGAGGTGGACCCCAACCTCAAGAATGGGATGGAGTATGAATAGTTTGATACATTAAAACTCAATCTGTAGTGGACATGGGGTGAGAAACTTTGGGATCCATTTTGAAATTTTGTTCTGTTTTGTTCTTGTGATACCTGGGTTCCAATGCAGGGTTTCGTACATGTGAAGCAAGCACTCCCCCACTGAGCTACAACTCCAGATCCATCAAATGTTTTTTTCAGTACTGGGGTATTGAACCCAGGGCTTTGTATGTGCTAGGCAAGTGCTCTTCACTGAACTGCACCACCAGCCCCTTTTTTACTTTTTATTTTGAGACAGAGTCTGACTAAGTTCCTGCGTTTGGCCTTGAATTCACAATCCTTCCTCAGCCCCCTGAGTTTCTGGGATTACAGGTGCCACGGTGCCTGCCCCATTTTGAATTTTTGAATCTTTAATGTTATGAGCTTCTCTATAGTCTTTTTTTTCCCATGTAGGTGATCAATAGGAAATGAGACAAAGCAACAACAAAACAGGCAAAACCAGGGCACAGGGAAACCCAAGGGAATGGATTTGGAGATGCCAAGACACGTGTAATTTTAAGTATTAATGCAAAACATAAAGCAAAAGATAATGAGGTGATTCAACAGAAAACATTAAAGCTGTGTCACTAAAAATTGGAGACACTAGATAATGAGATAACAGTCGATGTAAAAGAGCAGCGAGAACTGCAGAGGGCCTCTTCCTCAGTCACCTTTTGGTCACTAAGTTCAGTCAGCTCCTTTACCAGAGGGGCTGCTTAGTTCATGTCTTCTTTTCTCTTACTGCATCTGCCCTGATTGATGCCCTGGTTTTGTCGATGCTAGCTCATGACAGTGGTTTTCTACTTGTGTTCTGAGTCTCCCTCAGACCACCCTGCCCACCACACCTGAGCTAATGTATGAGGATACTTACTAGCATCATTCTCACTTTACCTGAGCTTTTCCTCTCCATTTTCCCTTCTTCTATTTTGAATTTTATTCTTTAATATTTTGTTGGATAGTTTGTCTCCCAAATTCTTCAAGAAAATATTGTCCTAAAAGGTGTATTTTAATTATATCACATTTCTGTTTAGAAAAATCTTCAATAATCTCTATTTCCCACTAAAAAATCCAAAACAAAAAACTACTCTATGATCTTTCTGTTAAGGCTGTATACCCTATGACTTGGTTTTTTCCCTTCTAGTTTGTTTTCATAACTATCCTCTTGGAAGATCTTGTGAAATTAGATCACCTGCCTTTGCCTGAACAAGTTCTGTTCCACTTTGCTTTTGTCCCCTGGAGTGTTCTGTCTCTTCTTAGGAAGGTCCTCCTTCACCTTCCTCACCTCACCATAACCTGGTCTATCCTTCAGGGTCCCATTCACGTTCAGCCTCTATAGCATGAGTTGGCCAATGGTTCTCCCAGCAGTTATACGGAGCTCAGCACATCACAGGCCACCCTATCTGACAGGGGACACATCACTGAAGAGGGCTTGGACATCTCTTCCCAGCCTGTTCCACCCACAGCGCCCAGGCACCCCAGAGCCTGTGGCAGCTGTATCTTATTCCTCACAGCAGAGAGCTAAGGAATGCTTCACCCAGGGCTGACTTCTTGTATTCTGCTATACTTTGTCACATCCATCTGGTTGATTTCTTTGAAATGTGAAATCTCCTGGGGGAGACTTTAGATTTATCCATCACCACTGTTCATGCCTGCCTGCACCCCTATGCTTCCCCCACCACCACTACCGTACTGCCTCCACCCTCTTCTCCTGCTCCCTTACTTCTCATCTGTGAAGCTAATGTAGCCTCATATGGAAGGCCAGGATGTTGGGATAGCTTAATTAAGGCCAGTAGATGGAATCTGAAAAGAGTTTTAGTTAAAAAATATATATTAAGCAACCAAAAATGATGTTACTGATATGTACTATCCTGACCTATCAAATGCTAATGTTTGAGCTATGCATATAGTAGATTCTGAAGAAATAGCCAATGCCCATTTATGCGTATCCTAATAAAGCAAGTACTTGCAAAAAACCATTCCTTCCCATTCTGTATGTATAAAGAGATGGGGGCAGACCCTCCTTCCTTGATTCTGAAAGAAGCAGGAGTGTGGCTCAGGAATAGTACAGGGCACCGCAGAAAAAGACTCCTCAGAAACCACCAGCAGCTGCTGTGTGCCCAGAGCCTTCTGTGCACATGGAAAGTCAAGGGTAACAATCTCTAAGGCAGATGGAGTCTGGAGGTCTGCATCCAGGAGGGGAAGAGACTCAGGGCTGCACCCAGAGGCTGGACTGGGCAGTCTCCTCACAGTCCTGCCAGGGGAGCTGGTGAGTGCAATGTCAATAATTTGTCCTGGGGTACGGGGGCAGAAGTGCTCACACAAATCACACAAAAGGAGAGGATGACTTGGTCATGCTCCTTGGAGCTTGCTCAAAGAGCAAGAATTTGTACCACCCCTGAGTAAAAGTGGAGAGACCACCAAGTGCTCATTCCTTTTATGAGCTAAGAGGAAATACTTAGGGGAAATATGACGATGCAGAGCCTCAGTGCACCACAGATGCCTCCCGCGCGTCTGCACACCCCCTCTCCTCTCCCCTCTTCAACTCAACACCCACGGCCTTATGGCTTTATTTTATTTCTATACCTGAAGATACTGTTTTTCTCTCTTTTGTATGTTTAATATAGATAAGCATATACACCACTACACTTCTGCCATTTAAGCAGAAGGTTTGGCTATTTAAGGTTTGGAGCAAGAAAAATTTGCATTTGAATAAGGCCAACATTCCAGTGACTTTACAAATGGCTTTGAATATTCTTCACTATTTGTATTAGTTTGTTGTAGCTGCTGTAACAAATGACCGCAGCCCTATACTTTTAAGGTATGCTGAAAATGGATTCTTTCACAGTTTGGGAGGCTAGGTGTTGACAGAACCACACTCCCTTCTGGCCTCCCCTGTTAGTGGTGGCTGACAGTCTTGGCATCAGCAAGCTTACAGTTGCACCACTCCAGTATCTATCACTGTGGTCACACAGCTGTCTGCCCTTGGTATGTCTTTGTCTTTGTCTCTTCTGATAGGACACTAGTTGTTGCATTAGGCCTACCCTACTTCAAAGGACCTCAACTTAACCACTTACATCTGCAAAGACCCTGCTTCCAAATACAGGCTCATTCTCAGGTGCAATGTACATGTGACTTTTGAGGGGGAACACTGTTTAACCCAGTATACTATTTGAATGGATACCATACAGTATGCACTGCAGGGTGTGTTAGCATTAAGTTAAGGGTCTCTTCAATGAGATCCTTATGAAGAATGTAGCATCAAGATTGGAGGAACCTGTGTTATACCGATGACACAACTTTTGTTTGCTGAAACTGAAGAGGATTTGAAACATTTACTAATAAAGATCATAGAACACTGCCTTAAGTATGGGTTGAACCTCAACATCGAGAAAACAAAAATCCTTACAACTGGGTCAGTATGCAACTTCATGATAAATGGAGAAAAGATTGAGATTGTCCAGGATTTTGCTTTACTTGGTTCTATAATCAACACCTGTAGAAGCAGCAGTCAGCATATCAAAAGGCACATTGTACTGGGAAAAACTGTTGCCAAAGACCTCTTTAAAGTGTTGAAAAGGAAAGATGTCACATTGAAGATGAAGGTGCGCCTGACTCATGCCATGGTATTTTCAGTCACATCATATGGTTGTGAAAGCTGGACATTGAATAAGGGAGACAGGAGAAGAATTGATGCTTTTGAATTGTGGTGCTGGAGACGTCTATTGAATATACCATGGACTGCCAAAAGAACCAACAGATCCATCCTAGGAAGAGTGCAACCAGAGTGCTCCTTGGAAGCAAGGATGGCTAGATTGCATCTTAAGTATTTTAGACATGTTGTCAGGAAGGACCAATCCCTGGAGAAGGACATCATGTTTGGGAGAGTGGCAGATCAACCAAAAAAAGGAAAACCCTCCACTACATGGATTGACACAGTGTCTGCAAGAATGGGTTTCAACGTAAAGACGACCCTGTGCTTGGCACAGTGTCAGAGAGTGTTTGTTCTGTTGTATGTAGGGTCACTATGGTTGGACCTGACTCCACAGCACCTAATAGCAGCAACAATAAATTTTCTGTGTTACCAACTTCTTGTAGAATTGTGTATGTATGCTATGAGTCCTGACTTCAATGATGAAATTATAAAAAAATTAGTATCTATTAATAGAAGCAATTGATTTATGGTATTTGTTACCTCAGTAGGCCAAGGAGGGTCAGTTACAGCCATGATCTTCAGTGTGAAAGCCAGCATGACCATGAGCCTCTCAGGGTCACCCTCCACTGCTTGTGACCTGTTTCCAAGATAATGTTGGCGTGAGCTTGCAGGAAGAAGTTATTTGAAATAAAGTGCCTGTCTAAGGCAATTCTAAATAGAGACTTTATAGATGCAGGAATTGAAAAGTTAAATGCAAATAACTGATATTTTTAAAAACTAAATTGACTTGTCAGGACAGAACACCATGACCAGCTTTATCTTCTCAAAGCTGCAGCATGGACAGATAGGTGGAGTGGTGTTGAGACATAGTAACCTCAAGCATGAAAACATGACACCTGAGTGCTCCTTAGAGCTGGTACTGCAACAAACACCTTCAAAGCGTGCTTGCCTTGTTCCTATTCTGCACTC
>VMDO01030376.1:0-10164 GCA_007922755.1 Pedetes capensis | reverse complement strand
ATAGATATCATTGTTCCACTAAAATAACTGGGGCCCTGTGGCAGACAAGGTCAGGATTTGACCAGAGTTGCCTAAGAAAGCCTTCATTGTGCCCTGGGAGTCATTCTGTGTGAGAGCCATCACAGCTGAAGCTGCCTGAGGCCACAGAGCAGGACCAGGCCAGGGCCTGCAGATGCAACTCTTCTCTGCTCTCCTTGGTCATGAATGTTCTCAGCTGACACGGTGCCGTCCGAGTTTGCCTTAGTATTGGCCCTGCCCTGGAGTCTGGAGTTCTGTAGGTTCTCACCACTGTGATTGCTGGTGAACTGATGAAAGTGGGGTCCTTCCTTCTGCCAGCATCTTACCTGAAGCCTCCAGCGGGGAACCCGTGGCTCCCTGGTACCCCTTTCACAAGCTGCAAGATGTTAACTCAGCACTCACTGTGTTGAACTAGCTGTGTGTACTTATCCATCTGCCCTACTTCTCCACCTCTCAGTAGACTTTTTCCTCAAGACTCTGGCTGATGTTTTGTATTTTTACTTTCAGTCCCCACCATGGTTCCTAGAATATAATAGTTAAGTTTACATGTGTAATAAACTGAACCAAGGCACACATACTTACCAAGACACTAATAATTGCTGGGGGAAGTCATGGTGAATTATATATTGGGAATTAGAACATGAAATGTAAAAGGTTTAACTATGTCTTAATTTCATTAAGATGAATGTAGGCATAATCATTTAATTCTCATTTTCAAATGTTAGTGGTAACAAAGAACCAAAGAATTAGAATTAGCACAGGAGTTTTAAATAGGAATAACTAATGTCTCACTGGTGTTGATATTTAAGCAAAACATGGTTTACTTGGCTCAGGATATCTCGGTCTTGAAAAACCAAAGTTGCTAGTTGATCTGATGTGACAGTAACATCACCCCCTTGACAGTCTTGCAGGGAGTGATGTTTTCCATGGCTCCCTTATTGAAGCCTTAAGTTCCTGAAGGACCACATCTTGATGCAAGAGATTCTTGAATTTCTGCAAGGCTGGTAATTGCCCCCCCACCATTTCATCATTATTGTTCACAAAGCATTTTCCTTAATTGCCTTGTGCCAACTCTAGTGGTTATTCTCAGAAATCACACAGGAAGCCTGTGCCCTTAGGAGGTTGTAATCAAAGACCTTTAGTGTCCACAGCAAACAAAGAGCATAGTAGATGCTCAGGAATTGTGTGATAAATTAGTGAATGTATGAATAAATCATAAACTAAATCATATGCAGTGCAGGGTTGAGTATAACATTTGCCGAGAGGGAAAGGAATAGAGGCAGGGGCAGTGCTACTGAAGCAGCAGTATTCTTTTTCGTCAGTTGGCAAGGGAACCTTACACCTAGGCCAGCTCTGTGTGATGGTGTTTGTGGTGACAGTTTAAAATACATTACCCCTCACCACCCTGGCCATTGACCTTTCCAGTCTTCTCTTCCAAGTCTTCCCACTAAAGTACAATTTGCTCCCTTCCCTAGACATTCTCCAGGGACACTGGTCCTCCCCTACCTCACATTGTCTTAGCTTATTTTATTCTCTCCTCCACTTTTTGGAATCTTTACCCTTCAAGGCCCAAGACACACTATGATCCATTCCATGAAACTTCCTCTGTTTGCCCAACCAGAAGTGAGCTCATCTTTACCCTCTTTAAAATCCTCCAAGGCTTGGTATAGACCTCTATGCAGTACTTACCATATGATGTCATCTCTGTCATTGGGAATGTGTTTGTCTCAGGCATTAGGAAATAACCTTCGTTGAAGATTGTGGAAGGTGGCATGGGGAGAAACAGTGTAAGGGGATAAAGGGGTGAGGATAATCTCAATGTAAACAATGCAACTTCATGAGTACATGGGAAAAATAGGGGAACATAACCCAAATGTGCATATGCATATGAGTTTTACTACATATTAGTCAAAAGATTCCATAAACCTTGTAAGCTGATAAAAGTGTAACCAAAAGGTGATGTAATAGTTGCATAATGGAAAAAGCAAATGCTGTATTACTCTGTACATCAACATTTACCAAATAAAGGGAGGGGGGAGAAGATAAGCTTCTTAAGGGCAGAGCTTCATACCCTTCTTTTTATTGTCCAGCATGGTTTCTTGTACCAAGCAGAGATTTGGCCAATATTTATAGAAAAATGGGAGAAGAAATGAAGGAGGAATGGTAGGGAGGAAGGGAGGAAGAAAAGAAGGAAGGTAAAAGGAAAGGAAAGGAAGGGGAGAGGGAGAGAACAAGGAAAGAAAGAAGCAATAAAAAGCATAATGGAGTCCCAAGTTGGAAGAAACCTGAGCGGTGACCTAATCTTTATGTGAGTTCTCTGGGTAACACCTTCAGATTTCTCATTAAAAACAAATTATGCATTTAGTTTTTCAAAATATTACCTTATTTACAAATGATTTTCTTTTTCCCTTTCTGGGAAATGATGAGTAATATAGATAAAAAAGGATGTAGGAATTTTGATAAAGTGCACAAATGTAAAATGCTATTTTTAGAGCAAGAATAGAATAATAAAAATTATCATGAGACAGTGAGCAATCATTTAACTTTGCTGTTTTTTTTTTTCCTGAAAGAGGCCACTGTTAATCATTTCTTGCTATTCTGAGCGTGTATTTGTGCTGCTGCAGATTTCTGTGCTCTTCTTTGTCAGTTTGAACCATTCCTCGGTGCAAAGTGACAAGTGGTGACGGTGGGAAACTGACAGAATGAGGCGCAGGGATGAGTCTTGCTCATTTTTGGGGATGGGGGTGGAGATGTAGAACCTTTAAGTATTTCCTCCACTGTGTTCCTTGTCAGTGGGGGGTTGCCCTGCCTAAAATGCATGTCAGACTCCATCTAATCCGTGTCACCCCTTAACCATTTCTGCCCCTCTTCTGCAAACCCAGCCCAGGTGTTGTAGCACAGGACCACCATTCCTTGGTCTGTGTGCTCTCATCTTAGAAACTTAGAGAATTTTTCCCTGTCTTTGTGCTTCCTAGCTAGGCTAGTGAAAGAGGCCCCTCCCTTACGGCCAGGCCATCTGGGGCTTTTAGGCATTCATTTGCTGGTAGCTGTGTAATATGGATGCTGGCTTCGGGTGGGCGCGCTTTTCCACGTTGCTTTTTATTCCACTCCTTTAACGTCACCCCTGCTCCCCAAGCCACTGCTCCAGTGCTCCTATCTGTTTGGGAGTTTGGGGAAACTTCCTTGTCCTAGTGCAAAAACCTGATCCACAGTGTAACTCCTGATCTTAGCTAGATCTCTTTAGCTTTTTGTTTTTGTTTTTTGGAGAGTTTCCTTGCAGCACATTTCAGTGTAGAAAGTAAGGAGTGAAAGGATGAGCTTGGGCACATGCCTAGGCAAGTATGTAGAGGCATATATAGGAGAGAAAGTAGTTGTGTGCTCCAAATAAACTCATCTAGGGTGACTAAAATCCATCTTATTCTCTTCATTAGAAATAGTTCAGAAGTAAAGATTGGGTGGCAATACAAACCAACTTCTTTCCTGCACGCACACCCCAGGGCGTGAGGGTGAGGCTGAGGGAGGATCTCACTGTGTAGCCCAGGCTGGCCTAGACCTTGTGATTCTCCTGCCTCAGCCTTCCAAGTGATGGGATTATGGGCACGCACCAGCATGGCAACCATATAAAATGTTTTGCTTTAAAAACAAAATTCTTGTCCTGATGACTTCAAGTTTTGAAGAACTCTAAGCCTAGAGCAATCTAGAGGAAGTCATTTTTAATCAGTCACCAGTACGCAAATATATTGCTGCAGCTTTCAGGGACATAGCATTGCTTTTGTCCAGTATCTTTGGAGAAAAAAGAAAAATCACAGAATTTTCAGAAATAGACTAATTAAGAGACAAGATCAGACAGCAGGATTTTTTTTTTTTTTTTCATTCAGTCAATAAACTCTGGTTTGGTTGAAAGAATGAGAAATTCACAAAGCTTGTCTTAGAAAGGACAGCTTTGATGGTTGTTATCCTGGACAAAAAGCTGAGTATTACAAACTAGAAAGCCATCAAAGAGTTGTTCATCCTCTTTGGATTGTCAAGAGGTCTCTTCACGAAGAATCTCTTCATCTGGAAGGTTTCCTCTCATATCTGTGGCTTGCAAGTGGCTTTGGGTTCCATAGTGCCATAGGCTTGGCCTTCATACTGTGGAGCTTCCTTATACAGGGCCATTTGATCACAGTTTCTGTGTCCCTTAGGTTAAGATGCCTACAGCTGTACCACCATAGCATTTGATCCCGTCTGATCTCAGAAGCTAAGCAGGGTTGGGCCTGGTTAATCCTTGGATGGGAGATTACCTGGGAGTACCAGGTGCTGTAGACTTGGGAAAACGACCTGGCAGCCCACTCCTGAAACAATTAGCTATCAAAAACTCTGTGAATAGCAGAGAAGCACTGACATAGTGCTGGGCATGGCACAATGTCAGGTAGTGTTTCTTTCTGTTGTACGTAAAGTTGCTGTGAGTCGGACCCCACTCTGAGGCACCTTATAATGTGATACAGTTAGGTTAAGATATTAACCGAGAACATCTGATAGAGTCTGGGTAGGGGTCTTCTCCTCTATCCAGCTGGAATGTCCTGTGACCCAGACATTGCTATCCAAGACTCACCTCTTTCCAGCACATCTGAAAAAGGAGGGATGGTTGTTGATTGCCTGACAATCACCCCAAATATATGTGCTATAACACTAACTAATGAGAAAATACAATAAGTGGCATTTATTGACCATCCTGACATGTCAGAAGCCATGATAAATTTGTATATATTTAATCCTGTATTCCTGTTGTGTTGTTGTTGGTAGGTGCTGTTGATCCAGTTCTGACTCATAGTGACCCTGTGTACAATAGAACAAAACACTACCTGATAACTGTGCCATGCATAAAATCTTCTTACGTTTGTGGCTATTGTTATAGCCACTGTGTTTCTTTTCACTTTGAATTGTGCCACATCAGCAAAAGGAAGTCCCCAAGGCTTTACTCATTCCTGTCATTAAGGTCGACTCTGCTTTGAGGACACAACTCTTCCCCAATCCATTTCTTGAATGCCTTCCAGCCTGGGTGTTCATTTTCTACCACTATATTTGACAGTGTTTCTTTGCTCTTCATAGGGTTTTCAATGTCTAATTGTTTCGGGAGTGAGCTGCCAGGTCCTTTTCCCTAGTCTGTCTTAGTCTGGAAGCTCAGTTGAAACGTGTCCACTATGGGTGGCCCTGCTGGTATCTGAAATAGCATCAGAGTAACACACAAGCCCCCACAGCATGACAAGCTGACAGAGACATGGGGGCCTGTTGTGTAGGATTATTATTTTTCATAAATTGCAAGTGAGAAAACTGAGGCTTAGACAGGTCAAGAACATGAGCTGGAGTTAACAGGTTTCAACACAAGGCATTCTGACTCTACATCACACCAGAGTCTATATTCTTAAACATGAAGTTGATTGCCTTTATTCTGCTTATAAAATAAACTTTTTTTTTTTTTTTTTTTAGATTGTGTTGCTAAATAACTCAGGCTGGCCTCTTGTAGCTTTTGCAAAGTGGAGAGATAGGTGATCCTGACAGTTAGGACTGCACCAGCTCCCAGTTCACTCTTACATCCCGTTTCTGGCCATCATCTGGTGATTTCAAGGCTAGGGGAGTACAGTTGGCCTTACAGCTCTGCCTCTGAGTTCCTTGACGTTCTTAGATCTTGTGACCTCCCTGTAAGTGTAAGCCCTACACACCACTCTCTGTGCTCTTGCCCTCTACCCTGAGCCCTGCCTTGTCCTGCAGCTCCTGTGCTCCAGCCACATGAAACCTCTGTACCTTTGTCAGTGCTGCTCTCCCGCTTCAAGGTGGCCTTCCTGACTCCTTGCTTGCCTGTAAGACATCTGCTGATTGTCCAACCTTCAGCTCAAGTATCACCTCCTCCTTGAAATGGTTTTGTTCTTTATTCCTTTGTACATGTCCATTGGTGAATTCCAGAGTTTGTTAGTCTCCTTTGCTGTAAGGAGAAAAGGAGACGTATTTCTAATTGTATTCTTACAGCACTACCACCCTTTGTTTCGTTTGTATCATTACATATCAATTCCCTTTCTCTACATTAGAAGCTCCAGGTCAGATTCCTTTATCTCTATTGTTCTTGTAGCCCCAGCACTTAGAAGTGTGCCTGGCTTACAAAAGGGACTTTTTAAGTATTTATTGAGTGAATGGATGGATGGAAAGAATGGGAGTATGTTTGAATATGGGTAGCAGTAGGTAGTTTATTTGGTATAATACTAACATTTCTGTATCAGTAGCAAATGAAATACTTTTGAATGACTTTTCAGCTTAAAAACACTTGCATGATTGAGGCAGGTCATTTAGTTAACAAAACTAAGTTTCCAGAGGTTAAGATCACAAAGCCAGTAAGTGGGAAAGCTGATTTTCCAAGTCCAGTCTTGAGTTTTTCTGCATTAGGGAGCTTCTAACACAAAGTTTGGATGGTTTAGGGGGAAGCTACCAGCATGTGCTATTCGTCACCCTAAGCACATTTTCCAAAATCATAATATTTCCACTACATTTTAAGGTAGTATGATTCTCTGCAGTCTCTGAGGAAAAATTTTAGAGGTTGCATAGGAAAGCAGGAGAGAGACTTCCATACATGAAAGATTAAAATGATGGAGTTTCTTTTTAATTTGGCAAGTTTGCCTCAAAAATGGGCAGACCACACTTTTTAGTGTGTGGTTCAGGTATCAGGCTCAAAATCCTAATCCCCCTTGCTTTTGATCCAACTTGGTCTGGTGCATGCTTCTTATATCATTCTTGGCACAATAATGAATATATAATAGGTTGGATTGTGTGTGGCTGTATTAAAAGCTATTCTTATAGTTACCTTTCAATGAACAAAATTAATGCAGATTCAAGCTTATTATAAAAATCAAACAAATTAAAATTTTTTCTTCTCTTTTTTTTTTTTTCATTTTCTTCAGATGGCTTCCTTTCATGTCTCAGGGAATAATTCATTCAGAAATTGAACTTTATCGTCAAGGTGAGGATTAATGAAATCATCAGAAGAAAGTACAAGATGATATTGTCACTTCTAGACATCATGAAAGATGGTTTCCTAGTTTCCCCAGCATGTCCCCTTTGCTAGTTTACCTTTTGTGTCACATTTATAGTGTCCCTCCCAGTGAAAATGTAATTACAGGTAAAGATGTGTCTTGGCAACGCTATATGCCTTCCTCTATGTTGAAAATCAACATAGGTATTTGCTGCTGTTAAAGAGTTAAACTCACTTCTTTTTTTCCTCCTCCCTTACAGTGTCATCAGACAGATCTATTATTAACTGCACTTCATTTTTATTTTTGCAGAAATGCAAATAAATCATCAACTTAAAATACAAGAGGAAGCAAATGGTAAATCTTATTGCCACATTTCATCTTTTAATCATATGAAGTAATCTATTTCTATCCAGATTACCTGACCAGCACATGTTTTGTAGCACATTCCTATTGAGCTTGAACTATTGATTAAAAAACGCGTTAAATGAATGCAAGAATAAACATTGAATGATAGTTTGATTTATAAAAAAAAAAAACATGAGCAACTTAATGCTTCCTGACAATAATTTAAATATGTGGGGGAAATAATTATCCTCCAACAGACTAATTTCTGTTAGTTCTTATTAATTGTATTTTCTACTGGTTTGCATATTGGTTTCTAACTTTTCTGTTTAAGTCTTTTGTAATTAACTTTTCTGCTATATCCTCTTCAAATCAACCTGTAATTATATTAATATGTTTACATTTTAAACTTGATCTACATAAGATGAATAAATACAGATTACTAATACATAAAACAGCTTAATAAACCTCTGTTGTCAAAAATATGTGTACTTCAGTCAGTAATTCAAAACTAGGCAAGGGTTAATGCTACTATTATTATGAAAGAGTCTTATTGATTAGATAGTAATTGAGATATGAATAGTTCATGTTCACTGTGCAACTAGCTTAAACTAACATTTTCATTTACTTATATTAGAAATTATACTTCAGCTTTACTTTTTGTTAGTTATTTTATAAGGAAAAGTTTGTGCATATATCTGTTGCTATGGGCATAATTTTAATTGTGTTCTAGAATCTCTAATTAATAATCTTAGGATTCAAAAGGTCCATATCTCACAATAAATCTTTAAGCAATAAAGGTTTGAAATGGCATTCTAGGTAGAAAAACTATCTATTACTCTTAGAACTTGTTCGGAGATAGGTGAGTAATAAAGACTTCTTGTTGTTAGGCGCCATCACGGCAGGTCGTAACTTATAGTGACCTGCACAGGGTTTTCAGTGGCTGATTGTTTTGGGATTTATTTTCAGGAGTGGACTGCCACATCCTTCTCCCATATTTGTAGTGCTGGGGATCGAATTACGGTCCTCCGAAAGTGTGGAGAAGCGCTTTACCAACTGACCTACACCCCAGCCCAATAAAGATATAAATAGTTTTAAACCAAAGATTATAATTAAGGCTAAAAATGTTAGAAATAGTTTGTCAATGAAATAAGTCAAGTAATTGTAGGACCCCAAATTAGGATCTTCGAGGAGAGAGGCCCCAGAGAGACACCGAGATGCAGATTGATGCAATAAACATGAGGTTTTATTTCCGGCGCCAGGGTCAACCCTCCATAGAGTCTCCCTAGCAAGGGAAGGAAGGCAACCCGGAAGGAGAGGGGCTTGGGGTTTTTATACATTTTTAGGGGATGGTGGGAGGTCACAAGGAGACTTGTTTCGAATTAATTGGTGGGAGAAGGACAGAGTAGTCTGGGCGGTTGCTGATTAGGTAAGTCTAGAGGAATTCAAAGACTACTTTAAGGGCCGGCTTCTGGAAAATTTCAACTGTTAGGGTCTTGCTGACCTTCGGTCAGTGCATTCTTGTGGTTAATCTGTTTCTCAGAATCCTTTATCTGGTTTCTTTGTCCGGGGACCACCTGCCTAGGCCAGGAAATTGAAACCTACGCAGGCTAAATTACACAGAAACTTCTAAGCAAGCATTACAGAGACTTTAAACAATCATTGTAAGTTACCAAGTAAACCATATTGGGTTGTCAGTGAGCTCCAAGCACTCACAAGGAGGGGGAGGAGAGGGTGATAGTGTCCTTCATAATGAGCTCTGTGATACCTAACATAGTATAGGGGCGTTACACAAGAGAGATGTTCACCTATGAGTTGGTTAGATATACTTCATCAAGTGTAATTTTGATTAAAATAAACTATTTTTACATGTTTTCTTATAATTATTTCTGTTCTATTATAGTCTTATTGTTGTGTCTGTTTTTCATGATATGAAACTGATTGGTCACAGGCCTTTCTTCAGAGACTCTGTCATTGTTTGTCTGTCACTGGTTCTGTTTTATTTCATTTTTAAATTCTGAAGAATATAATCTTCAGTATTTCTCGGGTTATGATTTTGGAGATACCTCAGTAGTCCTACCGTTATGTGAATGAGCAAATTCATGTCATGTGGGAAGAGCCTAGGGAAGGGTGAGTTGCATTGTGGGTGACACGTCGTGGCTGAGGTGGGTCTCAGTGTAGTTAAGAATGTGGAATGCAGATGTGAGTCAAGGACTTGGAAGGTATCTGGGTCATATTTGTGTAATACATGTTTTTCTATGACTTCCCTGGGGAGGGGGGAAAGGAGACCACAATGTAGTTTCAGTTTAGGAGTGGAATGGAAAGACAAGGAACCAACAAAGCACATTTTAATTTCATGTTGAGGTGATGCACACTAAACACAATTGTGTATCATTATCAACATGTTGTTGTTGTTGTTGTTAGGTGCCATCAAGTTGGTATCCGACTCATAGCAACCTCATAGGGTTTTCTTTTTTCTTTTTTCATTTTTTTATTGGAAATTTTAAATGTACATCTTAATGTGATTTATTTTGACATGCTTTTTATTGTGACATTTCCGTATATGCATTTTGATACACATTATTCATATAGGTTACCCCTTACCCTCCCCTATGCTTCCCCCCCTCCCAACCTTCCCATCTAAGTTTCCCATCTAAGTCTTCTCTATCTTTTACTTAGTAGTATTTTTCTATATGTCCTTGGGTTCCAGTTCTGGTTAAGATAGAAACTTTTCCTGTAGTGGTCTTTGTTTTTATCTTGTTAGAACAATTACATGCAATTTCTAGTCCATTTATATTGACAT
>VMDO01030375.1:0-21379 GCA_007922755.1 Pedetes capensis | reverse complement strand
GGGTAGATGGACGGGGCAGGACGCTCAGAGCCCGAGGGGTCAGGAGCTGGGTCACTAGTATGATCTCTGGGCCAGCATTTGGGAAGCTGTTAGTTGAACAATCAGGACTGTGGGTAGCAGGAGACTGGAGGTGGAAAGGTAAGAGAGAATGTTCTAGAAGCAGAACTTTGGGGACTCTTTCCATTGGGAAGAGTAGGAAAAAGACGACTCAGTAAAAGACTCAGGTAGGAAAGCAAGGGCGTTGTGGGGTAGCTCAGGAGGGTCCCTGGCCCTCACGGGAAGTGGGGACTGATTAGCAAGAGGCCCAGACCCAGAGTCCACTAGCAGCAGTCAGAACTGCTGCCCCTTTGCAAGCCTCAGTTGCCTCATCTGTAACACAGGGAGGGGATGCCAGCCTTTAGGGAGAGGTGAAGCTCCGAGTGCACCACCTGGAGCAGGGCTTTTTCTTTTTTCTGGTGCTGGGGTTTGAACCTCGAGCCTTTCCCTTACTAGACAAGCACCCCACCACTGAGCCACACCCCAGTTCCTTTCTTTTTTTTTTTTTTTGGTGGTACTAGGGGTTGAACCCAGGACCTCGTGCCTGCATGCTTTGCAAGTGCTGGACCACTGAGCTGCGCCCCCAGTCCATTTTTTTTTTTACTTTTTGAGACAGGGTCTCGCTAAGTTACAAAGACTGCTTCTGGTCTCGAACTTGCGATCCTCCTGCCTCTGCCTCCCAAGCCGCTGGGATTACAGGCGTGCACCACTGCGCCCGGCTCCTTTCTTATCTTGAGACAGGGTCTCACTAAGTTGCCTTGGCTGCCTCTGGCCTTGACCTTGTGAGCCTCTTCCTCAGCCTCCTGAATTGCTGGGATCGCAGATGAGCGCCACGGCGCCCAGGGACCAGGGGACCCACAGGGGTGAGTTGGAAATGCAGGAAGCAGGGGCTGTCTCAGTGTGGCCCAGGTCCTGACTCCCTCTACCCCATGACCTCTCCAGGGTGCCTGCGGCAGCTGCTGGACCTTCTCCACCACGGGGGCCCTGGAATCGGCCGTGGCCATTGGCAGTGGAAAGATGTTGTCCTTGGTGAGAAATCAGCCCCTGCATCTCTGCCAGGTGGCCCAGGCGTGGGCCTCAGGCTCCCTCAGGACATTAGCGAACAGTGCCACTTCCCCTGGCCATCAGTAGCCCAGCCTCGGGGACATTTGACATGGGAATCTCGACGGACACTTTCCCAGGAAGAGGGAGGCTTGTTGCAGAAGTGGCCCAGGGCTCCTTCCCAGGTGTGTCAGGATGTTCTCATGGGGCTCGGATGGGCTCAGGAGACCAAGGCCTGGCGGGCAGATGCCCTGAGACCTGGGCCCCTTGCCAAGCTGCCTCAGCGGTCCACAGGGAGGGAAGAGCCAGGACCTGTGGCTCTGTCCCCAGGTCCCCAGTGCGGGAGCTATGGGGAAGAGGGAGAGGCCATGAGGGCCAGGTGGGCCTGACCCTCCGTCCAGCACACACTACCACAAGCCTGTGACTGCGCTGTGGTCCCCCCACAGAGCAGGCGCTGGGTCCGGCCATTGCCCGCCTGGGCTCTCTCCCCCGCCTATCTGGCTGCCAGGCAGCTCCTGAGCCACCACCACCCCGACACACACAAGCTACCTGGCTGCCCTTGGAGAGGTCAGAATCCAGTCACCGCAGCCCCGAGCTGGTCACAGGGAGCCCGCATCCCCTCTCACTGGTTTGTGCTCCTTCCTCTAGGCTGAGCAGCAGCTGGTGGACTGTGCCCAGAACTTCAACAACCACGGCTGCCAAGGGTGGGTCCCCAGGCAGGGCTGGAGCCCCCACTGACTGCAGCTGCCACATGCCCATGACCGCCCACGGCAGAACCATGTCCATATGCAGAGAGGAGAGTTGCTGGACGTGCCAGTGGGGCACAGCCACAATGGGGCAGAGCTGGAATCCAAGCCAGGCCTCTGGTTCTGGAGGCTATCCACTTTCCACCATGTCACCTAGGGCTCTGCCCGCAGCGCGGTCAGCCTCACTGGCCACCAGAGCCTTTGGGCGGGTGGCCAAAAGAATTGCAGAGTGAAAAACACATCATGACCCATCACACTCCGAAACCGAGACCCACACGCAGATAGCTGTTTGGCCTTCAGACAAGTTCTCTGAGGCAGGGGCCACCCAGCTCGCTGGCTTGGCAAGCGCATCTTGACCGTGGCCCTGCATCGTGTGGAGGCCTGTGGTGCAGCCGGGACTGCCTCCCGGGCCAATCTCAGGGCAGGTGGCTCAGAATTCTCCCCAATTTCTGCAGTGACTCTGGCCCTCTACTGCACCCTGAGTCCCTTCTGTGGGGTTGGTCAGCTTTCCTTGCTGTCCACTGGGTTGGCTCAGCCTGGAGTCCCCTGCCGTCAGCACCTGCCTCTCCTAGCCCCCAGGTCCTCACTCCTGGAAGACGTCAGGTGCAGAGGGGATTCCTGCTGAAAGCCCAGCCCTAGCCCAGGGGTTCTGGGGTGAGGTCTCGGCCCAACCCACCACCATGCTGGTCTCTCTTCACTTGGTCTTTCCTCGTGGCCATTTCCCACCACCGGCAGCAAGAGGCTGCCCTGGGCTTGTGGGCCCTGTTTCTGATTTGGCTCTGGACAAGGCCTCCCTTCATTCTCAAGCTGGTGCCCCTCCCCCCATCCATTGTGGCTCAGGCCCCGGGGACCCAGGCCCCTGAACTCCTGGAGGTGACATTCAGCCAGGTCCAACCAGCCATGTGCAGCCTATCACAGGTCAGCTGCTGCCCCTTGCCATGGAGAGGAGCAAAGCAGAGGCAGGGAGGGAATTGCTGGACGCAGCTGAGGTTGTCTGCTCTGGGAGATGGGATAGCGCAGGAAAAGATCCCCCTTCCTTGGGAACCAAGGCCCGACGTCAACTGGGTGGGCTGGATCCTCGGGAAATCAGAAACCCCCACCGTGTGGCGCAGACAGCAGGGCTTGGCAGTGCTTCTGGGGAGCACCTGTCCCGGGGCTGCCAGGTGGATATGGCATGGGGATGATGCTGATCCCCTCGGCCTCCTGGGGGCGTCTGGCTCCCAGGGGTTTCTCTCCCCAGAGATGTGGCTCACCCTCAGAATCCAGTGGCCTCACTTGTGTTTGCTGAGCTTTATCCCCAGATCAGGCAAATCAGGCGACATTGCCAACCTTTCAATGCCCAAAGAGACTTTCTGCACCTTGAGGACAGCTCCCATAGAGACTCTAGTGAGCCAGGCCCCGTCTGAGGGACCGGCCCCAGCTGGGCTCATTGGTGTGTGTCTCTCTCGCAGGGGTCTCCCCAGCCAGGCCTTCGAATACATCCTGTACAACAAGGGCATCATGGGGGAAGACACCTACCCCTACAAGGCCAGGGTAAGGCTGGGCACTGAGGCTGTCCCCTCCCATCCCCACGCTTGCTCCCTGCCCACTGGCGTTCAGAGTGGCCTGTGCTCACTCAGGTCCTTCCCTCTTCTTCTGCTCACCTGCATTCTCTGCCCCCACTGTGACACCCTCTCCTCCTGGGCACAACTCCCTCCAGCCTGCCCCAAGTCTACCTCCACATTGCTGGAGGCCTGTGGGATGTGCCAGGGTCCCCCATCCTTCATCATAGCCCAGCCTGGCCCCAACCAAGCCCCCCAACATTCCCCCTGACCCATGGCCCTCCTGCATTTCACCCTCAGTGAAGAGCCTACAGGCCCCCCACGGGGGAATGGGAGACCAGTCTCCCCCAGAGCCCCACCCTGGCAGCCTGCTGACTATTGAAGACATGGGTGCCTTTGTTCCACCCGTGTCCTGGCTCCCACTCAGCCCCTGGCCTCCCTCATCTGCAGACACTGAGCTGGCCTCCCTGGCCCAGCTCTGACGACACACAGGCCAGTTCGTGGCTCTAGGGCCCGACCCTACTCAGGCCAGTCTGTCAGGGTTATTGCCTGTGCCCTCCCCTCATAAACCATGTGTCCCACCCCTGGCTGGCTTCCAAACCCCAGTCCCCGCCCTCCCTCCAGTCCTGTCCATGACCTTAGCTCTGTGCCTGCACTAGTCAGTGCCACTCCCTGGTCTGACCACCCCTCCTTGCTCAGTCTCTTTCCCAGGGAGCCCATCGGACTGGCTTGGCCTCTCCGGGACTCCACCAAGCCCTCTGTGTGCCCATTTCCACTGCAGCCAGCGCAGGCCACCTCCTGCCTCAGACTCAGAGCTCCTTGAGGACAAAGATGCCTCTGATTCTCTCTGAAGTGACCCTGTACCAAGGCCCTGTACCTGCAGTTTCTGCTTAGAAAATGTGCTCAGGTTTCGCAGGAGGCTGGAGCCCCAGCCTTGGGCCACAGGACCCTAATCTGTATTCCATGCCCTTTGCTGCCCTGAGCAGAATGGAAAATGCAAGTTCCAGCCCCAGAAGGCAATTGCATTTGTGAAGGATGTGGTCAACATCACACTCGTAAGTACTCGTCCTTCTCTCCCTGGGGGCAGGCCCAGGCCCACGGTGGTCAGTGGCTAGTGGGCAGGGGAAGGGCAGCCCTTCCCAACAGCCTGTCACTGTGATGAGGAGTCGGGTTGTTGCCCACTTCCTTCCCCTGGTGGAAGATGGGAGGGAAATCGCAGCCTGGTAGGAGACATTCTGGTTCTGAGTCCAGGTCTACATCAGGCTTCATGCTTGTAGTTCTAAGGTGCAGGTGATAATCCCCAACCCGTAGAAGGGGTTGTGAGTGCGTGTGTGACATCAGTGCAGGTGAGAGACTGAGGAGCGTGGATAAGCTCCTTTTCTGCTGCAGCCACCTCCATCCCCAAATCCAAAGGGTGTCGGAGGCAGTGTGCTCCACTCCCACAGCCTGGCTGTGGCCACGGCAGGGCTGGATGCTTTCCGTGTAGCCTTGCTCCAGCACCCAAGTGCAGGGGGAGGGCGGGATAGACCACACCCCCTCAAGCTGATGGGGGAACACAGCCATCCTTGCTTTCCGACAGAGCACCTGCATGTGAGTGAATGCCTGGGTCATTCGTGTTTGTGTACAGTCTGGGGAGGTGTAGGGTGACAGAAAACAGTGTCACGCCTGTCTCTGCACCCTCCAGAGGCCCTGGCCTTAGCAAACAATTGTGAATCACTGGGTGAGGATGATGAGTGGTGGAGAGATGACCTGCCAGGCACCCAGTGCAGGCAGAGGGAAGAGGCCACGGTCAGTTTGATTCGGTAGGAATCCGTTTGGTACTGGATGGACTGTAAGCCAGATAAAAAACCCCAAAGGACCTGGCCAGCCATACAAGTGTGTGGCCTGTGCCCCAATGCCCAGGTTCTGCTGGGTGAAGGCCCCCAGCTGCTGCCTTCTGGCCTCTTCCTCCTGGTGATCTCTACGGCTCTCAACCTCCAGCCCCTACCTTGGGACAAAAGGCCACGTTTTGAAATGGGTGGAGATACCGGAGTCCATACATGTCATCTGTTTGCCCTCAGAACGATGAAGAGGCAATGGTGGAGGCTGTGGCCCTGTACAACCCTGTGAGTTTTGCATTTGAGGTGACAGAAGACTTCATGCTATACAGAAGAGGCATCTACTCCAGGTAAGCCAGGCTCCCTGGAGCCGGGAGGGGGAGGGTAGCCCTGTGGTCTTCCCAACACCTCCCACATGGGCCTTGGGCTCAGCCCTCTCAGGATACCTACCAGGTGCTGGGCATTGTGCTGGGCATTTTACTCATTCCCTCAGCTGGTTCTGGTGCAGCCCTGAGGGTCAGGGGCCACTGTGTCTCAGAGGAGGAGACACAAACTCAGAAGGGATATGACAGGCCCGGGCCATGTGGCTCATCAAGCTAGGGCCACAGTCTGAGCCCAGAGCTCTGACCTCTGTAGAAGGGCCACACCCATTTAAGGAAATTTTGTTGTTAGTTGCCATGGAGTCAGGTCTGAGTCATACCGATCCTCACGGGGTTTTCAATGGCTGTTTTGGGCTTGCTTCAGGAGTGGATTGCCACGTCCTTTTCCCATTTTTCTGGTGCTGGGGTTCCTCAGAGAGTGCAGAGCAGCGCTCTACCAACTGAGCTAAACCCCAGTCCTTAAGGAAACTGTTGCTACTCCCAGCCCCTTTAGCATCTTTATATGGAGTTTGTCTTGCCCACACCTCATCCCACCTGCTTGGTGACAGTGAGTGAACTCAGAGGGGAGCCTCTCCTGCCACTTCCCACCTGCCTACTCTCCTTCTTGGGCTCCCCACAAATGGCAGTGTTCCGCAGGGCTCTGCCCTTGGCCTGCTTTCCAGTTCCTAGACCCTTCTGCAGATCCCTGGCCACCAGCTGGCCAAGAACACCCAAGAAGCTCTTGGGCTTTCCAGCGTGAGCCCCATGGATAGATCTAAGGGCTGCTGCTACCTCAGCCCACGTGGCACGGTAACCTCCAACCCTCATGTCTCCTCCAGTCCTGGCCCTCCCTCTGTACCCAGGTCCTTGTCCCTGCCAGTGGAGACACTGTCCCTGCTGCTGGACAGGGGCCAGGGCTGTGTAGGGCCTTCCTCCCGTTGCCATGCTGCCTGTGACCTCTGCTCACCTGGACACGCCCCCTCCCGTCCACCTCCCACCATCGTTGTCCTCCAACTGCCCCCACTGGCGTTCCTCAGAGACCCCCACCTGCACACACTGGCCCATCCACGCCAGAGCCAGAGGCCACGTCCTGAAACACTCTGGCCATCCCCGGGACTTAAATACCCAGGTGCCCCCCACTGGGGGGGGAAGGGCTCTGTCTCCTCCTGGCTGGGGGTCCCTGGTGAGCTGGCCTCCTTTCTCCATGCTCCTCCTGTTCTACCCTGAGCTGCCTCTAGTGTTCAGTTTCATGGTGCCCCGACCTCCTCAGAGGAGCTGCCTCACCTCTGCCTCCGTCACTGTCCCAGGCTTCAGCCCACTGCTTGGAGTGGCCTTTTTGTACGTGTCCCTACCCAACAAGGCTTCTGAAGGGCAGAAGCCCTGGGCCTAGTGTGTCAGCCACGTTCACACAGGGCCACTGTGGTGTGTCCCAGTGAAGTAGTGGAATCTCCACAGGGGAGCTAGCTCACCATCCTAGCTGGAGAGCCTGCAATTTGCCATCAACATGAGGTAAACTTTAAGAAGGCAGGGGCAACAAAGCAGTGTGCTGTTGGGTCTGAGCCGGACACTGGCCTGCAGAAGGCGCCATAGGAGGTCTGCTCTCCTTGGAGAAAGAGCCTGGAAGGCACTGTGGGGAGGGGGGCCAG
This sequence comes from Pedetes capensis, assembly GCA_007922755.1. Taxonomy (NCBI): domain Eukaryota; kingdom Metazoa; phylum Chordata; class Mammalia; order Rodentia; family Pedetidae; genus Pedetes; species Pedetes capensis. The sequence goes on along the minus strand of VMDO01030375.1, from coordinate 14,193 downwards.
CACCCTATGGAGATGCTCCCTGCATAAGGACTAGAAGCAAGGTCACTTGCCCTCCCCTGACCCAACCTACTTGCTGGAAGCCCAGTGGAGGCATGGCTCTGAAGGAGTCACGGTGGGGAGCCCGTTGGAGGGAACTAACTCCTGTCTTTGCTATCTCATTTCCAGCACTTCCTGTCATAAAACTCCAGACAAAGTGAACCATGCCGTCCTGGCTGTGGGCTATGGAGAGCAGAATGGGATACCCTACTGGATCGTGAAGAACTCCTGGGGGACCTTCTGGGGAGACAAAGGGTAAGCAGCCTCTGGGTCCCATTGTTGGGGTGCCTGTGACTCAGATCTGGAGGCCCCAGGTGGGCATCTCCCCCACATCAGCGTAACACCTTCCGAGGAACTGTCAACCAGCTCTAGACAGGCCAGGGGCAGGGCACCACGAGACTGTGACCTCCATACCCCAACGCCCCTCTCAGCAAGCCCTGGTAGGACCCCAGGTCCTAACAAGTCTGTGGGGAACAGGAGGCGAGTTTCCTGAGCAGGAAACTCATCACCTGGCAACAAACTTGCCCCTGGTCAGTGCCAGCTCCTCCTCAGAGGAAAAAAGTCTGGAATCAGGACGCTTGGTGGATGTGTGCATCTATGTGACTTTGTCCACGCCACTCCTCCAGACTTGTGTCTTCTTCTAAAAAGGAGAGTTTTTGCTGTTACCATAGCGGTCCTAGTGCTGACTGGGAGCTCTGATGGTCTAGCCAGGGACAGAGAGAGCTTCAGTCAGTTCTGGGAAGAAGTGAGACAGGAGTCCAGGCCAAGGTGAGGGAAGAAGTTATTCAGTCAGGTCAGTAATTTCCCTGTGATAAAGTAAGCCTGATGCCACTCTGAATAAATTCAGAGGCCCAATCCCTGGGTCAGGGAAAGGTCTGTCAGCCAGGCTTCAGCCTGCTCTCTCTGCCAGGTACTTCCTCATCGAGCGTGGGAAGAACATGTGTGGGCTGGCCGCCTGTGCCTCCTACCCAATCCCTCAGGTGTGAACCAGGGCCAGGAGCCACAAGCTGAGGAGAGGGACAGGTGCTTGGGGCCTGGCAGTGGAAATCCTGCCCTAGAGGAAGATGCAGAGCCACTCAGGGGCCCCTTGCTTCCCACATCCCACCGTCACTCTGCCATCAAGCCTGGAAACCTGAAGACAGAGGAAGAGTTCCAACAGCAACAAGTCCGCTTGTGTCTTCAGATGTGATAGCTGCCACCAGCCATGTGCCTTACACGTGGTTTTTAAATGACTCAAACCCACGTGGACCGAGCATATTCTTCCTTCCCAGAGGGGTGACCTCCACAGGCAGAGCCCTGGTGACCGTCTTCCCTGCATCCTTCATTCAATAAATGTTCAGTGAGCACTGCCCAGGGCTGCAGGCCCAAACACAACTCTGACTGGGATTCTATCTCCTGGGAGGGGCCAGCCAGGGAACCTGCTCTCTGGCTGAGGGGAGGATGTAGGCGCTGGTGGCAATGTACCCTGGAGGAACAGCAGGTGTAGAGATTCTGATTGTCTGGACCTTGAGGCAGAAGAAACAGGCCAGGGGCTGGCAGAGACAGGACAGCCCTGAAAGCAGACCCATGTGCCTGTGGCCTCTCCTCTCTGTTCTCAGCCTCCTACCCTCCTCAGACTCCACCAACCTGCCCCCAGCATGCCACCATCTCTGGTCCTCCCTGTCCCGACAGATCCCTCCAGCCCTCCAGGCAGCAGCTGCAGCTCTGCTCCTTGTCACACAGTTCAGACTTTCTCAGTGACAGAAGCTCTCAGGGTACTTTGGCCTCCAGGAGAGCTATAGGCTTGAGAATATTTGGGGAAAAAATGTTCCTGGCAAACTTAGCAAATGCAGTGTGGTTTAATCTATTGCAAAATTCTAGAAACAAGACCTCACAACTCTAAGATGAAAAACAATCACTTAACAGTAATTACATGAAATTCTGCTATAATTATTTTAAACTAACATGAAGTGAAAGTATAAGTCCTTTCTATGATAAAGACTCCCCCTGGGCACCTATAATCCCAATGATTTGGGAGGCAGAGATAGTTTATGTAATCTAGTGAGACCCTGACCCAAGATAAAAGATCTAAATGGGCTGGGGGTACAGCCCAATGGTAGAGTACTTGCAAAGTATGTGTGAGGGTCTAGGCTCAATCCCCAAGTACTGCAAAGAAAAAAGACTCCCAAATCAATGGTCTCTGGGATAAAAGGAGTGTGTTAAGAGGCAGAGACATGATCAAATGGCCCAGAGCACCACAGTTGCTAACATGAACCTGGAGGGTATGGCCATAGCGCTGGCGGAGCCCAGGTGAGGCCCAGGGTCCAACCCCCAGCACATCACCACAAAAGAAAGTTCAACTAATAAAAGAGTTTGGAAAGTGGCTAGTTATCAGCTGTAGATGCAAAAACAAAATTAAAAACTCTCAAAAAAAATCTCAGAAGAAAAATATTTTAAACTAGCCACAAAACTAGTAGGTACTAATAACCACCAAAAACTGGGTCCTATATAAAGAAAATTGTTAAATTACTAAAAACTATAAGCTAAACTATAAAGACAAGTAAATTGAAAGGAATACCATACTGAAATGAGATTAATGTAAGTTGATTCTTGCCAGAAGTAAAAACACAAGTATGGTATATTTCCAACAAAAATCTCAAAGAAAAAATTTGACTTCTTTGTTTACCTGGGGGAAGGCCAAAATAGTTGAGATTTGTTTTTTCTTTGTTTTTTTTTTGAGACAGGGTCTAAATTGCACAGGCTGCCTCTGGTTTCGAACTCGAGATCCTCCTGCCTCTGCCTCCTGAGTCACTGACATTACAAGATGTACACTACAGCAACCAACAAGAGTTAAGATTTCTATACGTGAGCAATGGGTTTTTTTACATTAAAATACAGAAAATGTCAACCCTTAAAACTGTACCAATTAATAATCACTCAGAGTCTAGAAAACAAATTGATTTTTACTATCCAATAAAAGGTGCTAGGAAATAGAGCAGCTGTTGGAAAAACACTGAACTTTGACTCATCACTATTCTTCAAACTTTTTAAAAGTTTTAGATTTACAGAATGATTTAAGATAGAACAGAGCTCCCTTACACACGTTTTATCCTTAATCTTACTATAGTATGGTATACTTGTCACAATTAGTACACCAATATAAAACATTACTATCATAATATGCCAATTAAGTTATTTATTCTGTTTGCTTGGTGTTGAGACAGGGTCTCACTGTGTAACCCAGGCTGGCCTGGAACTCAACATTGATCCTCCTGCCTTGGCATCTTGGGTGCTGTGGTTACTGGCATGCGTCACCATGCCCAGCTAAGTTATTCATTTTAAAGGAAAAATTCTGAATGAGGTTTCAGAGAGATCCAAATTATCACCCCCCAAAATCAAATACCCATTTCCAAAATGATCACTACCTGGGTGCTTAGCAGCTCAGCAGAGCTGTGGTTGTGGACTTGGACGCAGACCTAGGACCTTAAGTAGATACTCTACTATCTACCAGCACCCAGCGTGTCTGCTGCCTGCAACACCAGACAGTGGTCATGGCCTCCTATAAAATGGGCTGCTGAGGGTCTACTGTACGCAAGGTCCCTCCAGTGTCTGGCACCAGGGATTGGCTAGGATGTTCTTGGCACGACTGTCGTTCATCTAACAGGCAAAATGGCCCACTCCTTGGGGCCACGTGAACAGAGCAACAGACAAGACAATTATCTGGGAAGAGTAAATTCCAAGTGCATCTGAACCCCAGGACCCAGAGCCAGAAAGAGGCTGGTACAGAGCAGGTGCTGCTGAGTCCGACTCAAGTCACGTTTGGCTGACATCCTTCTCAGTCAGCCCCTGTGCTGACCTCAGGGACCCAAGGCCCGGGGCACAACTTTGGTACTAGGGAGCCCCCACGCTGAGGGAAGGACAATAAAGTTTTCTAAAAGTAGTTAAAGACCAAAGGTTAAAAACAACAAAGACATCACAAGAAAACTAGACCAGTGTCCCTCATCAATATACAAATAAAAACCATGAATAAAATACTAGCAAGCAAGTATGAAAAGGATTATATAACAACCAAGTGAGTTTTTTTTTCCAGGAATGTTTGGCTCAACGTATGAAAATCAATATAATGTACCAAATTAATAGAATAAAAGAAAAAAACAACATGATTATCTCAGCAGATGCAAAGAACATTTGAAAAACCTCCAGCATTCAGGCTGGGGATGTAGGTCAGTGGCAGTGCACTTGCCTCCAATGCACAAGGCCCTGGGTTTACTCCCCAGCAATGGAAAAAAAAAATCTAAATTCCAACACTTTCATAATAAAAACACTCAACAAACTAGGAATAGGAGGGAACTGCATCAATCCAGTCAAGGGCATCTACGAAGATCCTACAGCTAATACACTTAATAGTGGAAGACTGATCACTTTCTCCCTCGAATTAGGAACGAGAACAGAACGCCTGTTCTTACCAAGTGATTTATATGAGTTATGAGGAACAGGGAGCCGTATGAGAGCAGAACTGTTTTTACTGGCTGATGCTGGTTCCTCTGAGAGCACCCTTACCTGTAATCCTAGCACTTAGGAGGCTGACGCAGGAGGACTGAGTTCTAAGGCCAGCCTGGGCTATATAGAAAGATCCTTTCTCAGAAAAGACAAAATGTTAAAAAGCAAATAAAAAAGATGAAAATATGCAAAGTTACTATTGTCCTCATTTCTATTACTGGTCACCTGGTCACCAAGGCATAGCTGACATTTCTTCTGCCTATTCCACATGTTCTTTGCATTCAGCCAGCACCTCAGCTCCTTTTGGTTTTATTTTTTCATGAGATGGAGTGACCTCAAAGATCATTCCTACAGTGTCTGAATCCTCCACTGGTCTTGTGTTTTTTAGTTTCTGTTTCTATTAAATGTTATCTAGGAAAAAGAAATAATGAGAGGTATCCTAGAGAATCCTCTGGGTTCCAGGCAGTCATTCCTGTCTCCATTGTGTAGTAGCACCTAGATTTCTCCCTGGTAATAGGAACCAATCATCCCAGTCAGTACAGTAACACTCTTCTTTGCCTATGAGCCCGGAGGAATAACTCCAAATTGACTTCTAATCCAATGGAACGGTATGTTCCCTAGAGACAGCATTCTTCCTTGGAAACCAAAACCTCCATAACAAATGAACCCTAAGGTGCAGGAATAGAAAGCAAACCATTATGGTTTGAATATACAATGTCCCCCACAGGCTTGAATGCTACAGTCTATTCCCTCAGCTGGTGGCGATGTTTTGGGAGGTCCTGGAAACTGAAAGGTGGGGCCTGGCTGGAAGAAGTAGGTCACTGGGGGTGGATAAGTGGGGTATCTTATCCCTGGCCTTTCTGTTTCCCTCTGCCTTCTCTCTGCAATGAGGTGAAGAACCTCTGCTGCCTCACACTCCCACCACCATGCTATTCTGCCCAAGTGCATGAGGCCAAGCAACCTCGGCAGAACCCTCTGAATCTATGAGCAAAAATAAAACCTTCCTCCTTTAAGATGTCTACATCAAGTATTTTGCCACAGTGAAGAAAAGGTAGCACACAAGCATTCTGCATTTTGTTTGTGGTATCAAGATCAGTCTCACCATTCACTCACAGTATATACCATATCCACGAATTCAGAACATCAGTCTTAAAGATCACCCATCAGGCATCACCACTAAGTCTTCTGCGGCTCATTCCACCACCATCTCAACCTGGTGCGACATATCAGAAGCACGAATGTTCAGAACACCATGAATAAAGATTTCTGAGTCCACAGACAATGGGGTTGGCAGAAGCATTAGACAGTCTTTCTCAGGCATTGGCTAAGAGAGTGTAGAAGCATCGCAGACAGGGAAGGAAGTTCCACATCCAGATAACCAGAATACAAGTCTATTCCAGTAAGGACAAATTGGTGGAAGGTATCCAAAGTCCCCCATCACCAGGTAGCTGGCTTGTAACCATTTCTGGAGATGACAAAGTGGCATGCAGTCACAGGTTCAGGTTACCCATTACTCAACAGCAAACCATTCAACTGAGGAGTTTGAAACAATCACATTAATTCAGTTCCTTCTCTGCTTCCTGTCTGCCATAAGGTGAAGAACCTCCCCTGCCTCACACTCCTGTCACCATGTCGTTCTGCCAAAGAGCCTGGGGCCAGGCAACCACAATGGAACCCTTGGAAACTGAGCCAGGTGTTGTGGCACACACTGTAATCCCAGTATTTTGGAGGATGAGTTTGAAGCCAACCTGGTCTTCACAGGGAGTTCCAGGCCAGCCTGGACAACAGTGAGACATTATCTCAAAACAAACAAAAACCAGGAGGGAAGGAGGACGAGAGAGAGGAGGAGGAAAGGAGGGAAAGAAGGAAAAAAAAAGAAAAGAGAACTGGCTCTTGGCACACGTTGCCAAGCATGGTGGCATACACCTATAATCCTGTTGACTGATGGAGGCAGGAATATTACAGGTTCTAGGCCAGAGGCAGCTTGAGTAACTGAGCAGAATCTTGTGTGAATATAAAAAAAAAAATTAAGAAGGGGTGGAGTGCAGCTCAGTGATAGAACACTTGCAAAGCATGTGCAAAGCCCTGGGTTCAGCCCCCAAGTATTGCAAAAACAAACCAACCCATGATGTTAAAAGATTTGGTTGGGCCGTTATTACCAACTGTACTGGGCCGCCCACAGCATGCAGGCTGGACATGCCTGCTTTAAATGGTTACCCTAGACTCCAATACATGTTTTCTTACATAACCTTCCTGGACAATGAATGTTTAAATGTCATGATCACTGTGGAACTTATTATATAAACACAAGACAATACTACAGGTTGACATAATTAACACTTATTACTCGTTTTCACTGAGCTTCACTTCATGTACCTCCCACACAAAATACGCATTTTTTTTCTCTAGTTTGGGTTTGCTAGTAAATTTTCTGACACATTTTTCCAGTTTTGTCTGAAAACATTTTATTTCTTGAAGGATTTTACCTAGGTTTTAAAAAGTTTTATTTAGTCTTTCAGCCTTTAACATTTTGAACATTGTCTCCTGGCCTGCATTACTTAATTTTAAGTCTCTTGAACTGGAATGATTTTAACATTATCAGGTTTTAATAGTTTTAGTGATTTTTGTAGGGCTTGAGGCTCCTGGGACTTCTTAAAATCTTTATATCTGACATTCTTCCATCAGTCCTGCAAAGCTGTCAGCAATCTCAATTATTGCTCCCTTCCTCTTCTACAATAATTATCTTATAGACATTATCAACTGCATTTTCTGTTCCTTATCCTCTTTCGCCCTTTGTCGCTCCCTCAATGTCCATATTTCACTCTTATCTTCCAACTTACTTTTCTCTTTACCTCTAGTTGTTAAATCTATTTATTGAGTTCCTTATTTTATGTCTGTCACATCTTTTAGTTTTAACTGTATAGTTTACATTCTCATCTCTGTATACAGCTAGCAGGTATTTTAAAATGCACCTTGTAACACTATCTGAATTAATATATAGTTACTCTTACGACTCAAAATAAAACTTTGCAGGTATTAGAAGCCAGGGGGAAAAAAAAAATACCATACCATCTTAAAATGTGTCAAACAAGCCAATCATTTCCTCCCTTTTGCTGGGGACTCACCCCAGAGCCTCAAGTGTGCTAGTCAAGCACTCTACTACTAAGCTACACCCCCACTCCCACTGGCAGATCTTTAAATACTTAAAAGTAATGCTAATGGTCAAGGGATCATAAAGATGTATTAAAATACCATGTCTAGATAAACAGTTAACAAGAGCTAAAAGCTCCCAAGCAACAATCACGCTAAAATCAGTACAGTTGTGACAAAAGGCAGAGAGTAAATATGTAAAAGGCAAAGAACAAGTGATCAGAAAAAACATGGAGATTGGAAAACAACTATGGCTAGGAAGACCCAAAGAAAAACGTACTGACTTTTTGGAGCTTATCTCTATTACCTTCCCTCTCAACTCCCTGTCTCCTGTACTGCTGCAGCTCTTGCTGTCTAAACTTACTCCAATGCTCTGCATTCTGTTAATGAGTATCACTTTTACATATGTCCAAAGCACTCGAGTATGCCAAAAGGGAGAAACAATGCCCTTTGTAAGAGTTTTGCTGTATATTGTTGGTTTTAGCTCATGGTTCTAAAGTATATGTACCTTAAATATCAACAAATACTGACAGAAAGCAAGCTGTCACACAAGGAAAAATGCCCTTAATGCTCAAAATTATTAGAGTCTGGGCAGTGTAGGGGCATCGTCATGTGAACTTCTAACTTTTTAGCTTGTGCTCAAGAGAACAAACTACCAAAGCTGCTGTGATTAGAGCTGGGTACCAGAGGTAAGTTGCTCATTACAAAAAGACCAAACCAGAAAATTAAATGCCAATCTGAAAAATCAGTGTGTAATCACTTAAGAAACAATATACAAATGCTTTCGTAACACATCCACACAAGCACACTGCTCTTTGAAATTTAAAGAAAAAAATTTATTGAAGATCTGAAAAACAATTCCTAAAAGACTGACTCTTCCAGAAAACTGTAGCTACACAATGCATTGCGTCTATCATGTTAAAACGTGCATTAGACACAAATACAAAAACCATGAAACAAGCCACCATTCTTCAACAATTTGAGCAAAGATAAAATGCCTAAGGAACAACATGGGTGACTTGTGAAGGATGGGCTCTTTACTTTTAAGCACCATTAAAAAAAAGGAGCACAAATGGATGAGTGTGTTCAGTTATATACATTGAATTGAACCTTTGGCACTAGGAATCAGAGCATTTTGTCATATAGCATTAACATGTATTATAAAAGTGCGTAGTGTCAAAGGAATAGAACCACCAGCATTCAAAAGCAGCTTTGTCAACTAGGCAATAAAACACTCTACAGCATGACTCTCAGTTGTCCACTGAATACACTGGTAGCAACTTTGAAATGAAATAAAAAAGAAAAGAAAAAAGGAGCAGCAACCCCTTTTATTTTCTCTGTTTAAAATCAAACAGAAAACAAACATCAATTGTTATACACTAACATCTTCAAAGTACATTATTTGTACAAGAGAAGGACTAAGAACAAAAACGTGTTTACAGAGATCCGAACATGAGCAGTGCGTGGGAGTGGCCTTTCACACAGCTTTCCGATGGTACTCTGGAGGGGCCACTTCATAATCGCTGGCACTAAACAAAGTGGCAGAATTCTTCGCCAGGTACCTAAAAACAAAATGTTATTCACTGTAAAGGTCTGAAAAATCATTACCTTGAAGCTGGTCACAGTGGCACATCCCTGTAATCCCAGTAACTGGGGAGGCTTAGGCAGGAGAATGGCAAGTTCAAGGCCAGAGGCAGCTTGTCTAACTTTGTGAGATGTTCTCAAAAATGAAAAGTAAAAAATGGGCTGTGGGTACAGCTCAGTGGTAGTGCTTGCTAAATGCATGTGTGAGGCCTTGGTTCAACCTCTAGTACCACAAAAATAAATAAAAAAATAAAAAATCACTGTTGTTGTTAGATGCTATCAAGTCAATGTCCAACTCATAGCAACTCTACATACAACAGGCAAAACAGTATTGTTGTGCTTCTCTCCTATTCATTGAGTTTTCAATGGCTGTTTTTTGGGAGTGGGTTTCCAGGTCCTTCTCCCAACCCTACAGCACCTGGTGTTGCCAGGTAATCTCCCATCCAAATACTAACCAGGTCCTACCCTGCTTAGCTTCCAAGATCTGAGAAGATCAGATGCCACAGTGGTATGGCTGCAAGTGTAAAAAATCATTATCTTGATACAAATCTCTTCCTACATATTATATACACAAGTTACAAGAACACTTTCCTAAAACATACTAAAATAATCAGTACCTTCCAGTACCATATAATTACAATTCAGGCAAATAAGATTCTATGATTGCCAATAATGCATAAAGAAACGAAGTCTGGAGTTACCCTTCTTATTTTCAAACTGGAAAGAATGGTGATCTTCTCCCACTTGAGGGTGTGAATAATCTTAAACAGCTGTTACCCTATTATATGGCAGTACTATGGTAAAAGAATATTACAGATGTTTTCTTTAGGCCTTTGAATTTTTAAAAAACATTCCAGAAATCTCTAAGTAAATTTCAAGTCTAAGCTTAAAATTAACACCATAAAATAAAGGGATCTGAAATGTGAAATAGTAGTGTACTTCTATCTTGTAAGAAATGGAGGTCCAAATATATTTATTATTGATGGAACAAAGGCCACAATCTATTTAGATTCCCATGCCTATATTGCACAGCTCTAAAATTTAATATAAAGTATACATAAATGTGAAAGAATTCAAATACAGAAATATACAAAGTAGAAACTGAAAACTCCAACCTTTCCTCCCAACACCAAGCCCAAGAAATAACTCATTGTTAACAATGATCCACACTTTGGAAACTGAAATGTTCCCCTTTAAGTAAGAATTATACCATACTCCTCTATGATGTTTTTTTTCCCTTCAACTGACCCGTGAGTATCGTTCCTTGGCAGCGTACTCAGAGCAAAATCAGCCTTTTAATAGCTCCTTGGTTGTTAAATAATTATCAGTATGTACTGCTGCCCTTCACACAAGATGTAGAAACCAGGACTGCCCTTTTTCCCATTTCCTTACTCTCTTAAATTTAGCTATTATGACAAGAGACTGTTAACTCACATACTATTACACTGTTGGGATATATCTTTAATGGCCTTTGTAGTGCCATTTCTGTAAATCTCCCATGTCCTACTTTTCAAAGGTTTCTTTTCTTTTTCTTTTAAACAGACTCACACTGTGTAGCCCAGGCTGGCCTCAACCTCCCTAATGTTGGGATTACAGGCATGTATCACCACCACACCTGGCTCACTCTTTTCTTACTAAATAAGAATTCTGCATTTTAGGGTTTAAAAAAAAAAAAAAAAAAAAAAACCAACAAAAACCTCTATATAATTACCCTATTTTCTTTCATCATCTTAATAGTATGGAGACTTAATTACTCCATCTTTTCCTCCTATTGCAACTATCTGCTGACTTCATCATTTGTGAAATTCTCATGTATTTGCACACATTTATATTGTTCCATTAACCATCCATTGACACCTGTACCAACATATTACTTGCTTTATTATGTTTTAGTAATTATACTACTGATCTTTCCCATCACACTTTCAGTAACTATGCCAATTCATGTTTATAATTTCAATCATACTTACTTGAGAAAATCATGAAGATAATTCAGTAACAGAGCAAGGCTCTTCTCATCCAGAGGTGTATAGGCCAACATTGCTCCAATTCGTACTATTTAAATAAAAAAATTTAGCCCAAGTTACATCCAAGGCAGCACAACTGCATACTTTAATTACATACGCAAACGCAATCATCACCAATTCCTTTCAATCACATGATTTTAAAAGTTCTTAATTTTTAAACAGATTTCTGCTATTTAACCTTTTAGAGGAAAGTACAAAATGGATGGAATCATGTTTTAAAAGTTTACCTTTTGCTAATTCATGGAAGACAAAAAAATTGATTAGAGAAAAAATCATGCCCTCTAAACGTCATTATTACCAAATAATCTCAGCAGATGGGGTGCTCCGTACACCTGGGACATGGGTGCATCAGGGTGGTCGGCAAGGATCTCAGCATACTGAGGCCTCTCAAATTTGTAGAGCAGCTGAGTTCCCAACATCACATTGAAGTACTCCTTTATCCCTGCCACAACTTCATTAACAGCATACTCCCTGATAAATTAACAAAAATAATTACTTTTAAAATATTTTTTTTCACTGAAAAGAACTCAAATAGAGAATAATTGAAACAACATCAGAGTAAGGAATCAGAGGGTGAGCTGGTGCTAATGGACTACTGCTCAGATTTTTTTTTCAGGGTTTCTTTCAACAAGGGTACGTGAAATCCATTTCAAACATATACTAAAAACAAATTACAAGGCAAACTACAGCCTTCAAAGTAACAGACTAGTCACATTTTCAAATGGTTAACTTTTAAATGTTGATGTATAGTACACACATAATAGTTTCCATCTGCCAAAGATATTTACTATTTGCCCTGTAAGAAAAGGTGTGCCAGCCAACCCATAGTCTGATGGTACTAATATTTCAGAGTTAAGTACCAGTTCCAGATCATTTATTTGGAAATAAGAATAACTAAGGAATTATCTTTGGGTACACTAGAAAAGGGTATGTTCTTACTTATTATCTGTGTTTCCTCGAGACTTCTTATAATTTGCATAATCCTCTAGAATGGAATCCACATTCTTCTTGGCAGGAAGATAAAAGAGCTAGGAAACAAAAACACTTGAATACAAATATCCTTTTTTAAAGAAAAACTACACTGGATAAGCTCTTATGCAATAAATTATCACCAAGAAGTACCACAAATAGGAAAAGGTATTATTCAGCACTTGAAAATGAATAATATGGCTGAAGAGCTAACATTTTAATTATATTAAATTTCAATGACATAACCAGGCTACCATGTGGGATTATACAGCTCCGAAGACTGGCAATCTGCTGGACACAGTCTCCATACGCAGCACACTTAAACGTGCCTTCATATTGTCAAGTCATCATGTACTGTAAACACCTTATGGGCCAGGCCCAGTTTGAAGCAATAACAGAATTCTCTCTTTTCATTCTCACATCAATACTATGTGATAGCAACTACTATTATATTAAAGTGGTAACTAAAGCCCAAACAGGCTAACAAACTTTTCCAAGTTCACAAATGTTAGTGCTAGAGCCATGGCTTGAAGCCTAGCTTGTTGTTGTTAGGTGCCTTCGCATTAGGTCCAATTCATAGTGACCCTCATAGGATTTTCAACGGCTGATTATTTCGGGATTGCCTTGGGAGTGGATTGCCATGTCCTTCTCCCATTTTTGCAGTGCTGGGAATTGAACTGGGGACCTCAGAGACTGCAGAGCGGCGCTGTACCAACTGAGCTAAATCCCAGCACAGCACAGCTGTAATTACAGAATCCTCCAACCAAAAAATTCAAATCAGGATTCGAACTATGTCTACATATTGTATACAACTGATAGGTCTCTTTAGCCTCATAATCCTCAAGCAGTCACTGTTCTTTTTATCCCATCACCCCAGCCCCAACCATGCCGTATGTTTAAAAAAAAAAAAACAACAACAACAAAAAAAAACCTACTTCATTTGTCCTGAAGTTCTTCATTCTGGATTTAGATAACTAAATCCTTTGAAAGCCAATGTTTCCCTCTATTAAGTATCCCTACTCCTATAAGCACCTGCAGCCATGGCACTATGGCACTGTGGCACTGTGGCACCCGATTCTGTCCAATCTTGGAAGCTAAGCAGGGTCAGGTCTGGTTAGTACTTGGAAAGGAGACCAACCACCTGGTAACACCAGGTGCTATAGGCTTGGGAGAAGGACCTGGCCACCCACTCCCAGAAAATAATCAGTTATTGAAAACCTTATGAATAGCAGAGAGGCGCTATGCGTTGGACACCAACTCGACAGCACCCCAAAACAATTCCCCCTACATACCAGTAATTAGACCTAGGATCTGAATTAGATTGAGGATTTTTTTTTTAATAGGTAATGTTGTCTGTTTTCACTTTTATTCCATTATCAGGACAGGTGTAGATGTTCCATTTTCAATGACAGTAAGACAACACGTGGTTCTTTGTTGCTATCGATTTTCTGGATAAATTCTTGCCCCAGCAACCTCCAAATATAAATTATCTCCAACTTTTAAAAATCGCCAGAAACTAATAATTTATAATATGTAACTTGTTTGATTTTTCTCCAAATTACTCTTTCTGGTGATAACTGTCCAGTCTTTCTTCTTTTTGCTAACAAGATCCTATCATATGGCTTACCACGTCTAGTTCTTGAGTTACCTGTTTTTGTCTGGTAATTAAGTCCCAGTCATCAACAAGCCATGGTTTTAGCTCTTCAGGAATCTTTACTTTAACTTCAACTCTGTTCATAAATGTTTCTTCCTAAATAGAAAAAGAAAAGGAACTAAAAACCTCTTTTCTTGCTTAATAGGAACTCTGACAGAGACTTTTTTATTTTCAACCTTTGGAAGTTAGTTGTTGTTGTTAGGTGCCATCGAGTCGGTATCTGACTCATGGCGACCCTCTGTACAACAGGGGAAACACTATTGTCAGTGCTTCTCTGCTGTTCATAGGGTTTTC
>VMDO01030374.1:0-21354 GCA_007922755.1 Pedetes capensis | reverse complement strand
GCTGGAGGTGGGAGGTCAGGCTGCTGGAAGGCCAGAAAGAAGTTCAGTGTGGATGAGAAGAAGGGAATGGGCAGAATGGCCAAGAAGGCCATGGGCTTTATTCACTAAGATCAAGAGTTTTATTCTTCTCAGCGGGACGGAAAATCTCCGAGTTGGAGACTTCACTGTGTTAATGTTTGCTTTGTTCACGCCTCCTGAGGTTTAACACCCTAAGCCCTAGCTGTTGACCACATTGTTTGCTAACCAACCTGCCTTCTGCCCAGGTTCTTTTCCCTCTTATCTGCTCTGGTCTTGGTCTCTTTCTTATTTATTTGATCAGAAATCTCTCCAGGAAGAGTTTTAGTTCTTGTCATATATGTTACATAGGCTTCCCCTAGATTGTTGTTGTTGTTGTTAAGCATCAACCCCTCATATCAACCCCGACGTACAACAGGGGAAACACTATTGTCAGTGCTTCTCTGCTATTCATAGGGTTTTCAATGGCAGATTGATTTTTGGGAGGGGGTTGCTGGGTCCGTCTCCCAAGCTTACAGTATCTGGTGTTCCCAGGCGGTCTCCCATCCAAGTACTAACAGGCTGGACTATGCTTGGCTTCCGAGATCTGATGGGATTGGATGCCAAAGGGCTATGGCTGCAGGCTCCCCTAGATTTGTTTGTTGTTGTTAGGTGCTGTCGAGTCGGTATCCAACTCATAGCGACCCATAGCCATTGAAAGCCTGTTTCAGGATTGCCTTGGGAGTGGATTGCCAGGTCCTTCTCCCATTTTTGCAGTGCTGGGAATTGAACTCGGGACCTCAGAGACTGCAGCGCAGCGATCTACCAACTGAGCTAAATCCCAGCCCCTCCTAGATTAGGCTATGCTTTTTATTTTGCTTTCTGTTTGTTCGTGCCTTAGTGTATGTGAGAGTTCTTCCATCAGGTTTTGTTTGATTTTGTTGTTGCTTTGTTTTTGTCTAGCTTTGCAGCCCTGGCTGGCCTGGAACTCGAGATCCTCCTGCCTCAGCCTCCCGAGTGCAGGGATCACAGGCGGGCGCCACCACGCCCAGCTCTTGCAGCACTTCAGGGCTTAAGAAATCCTCCACCACCAGACAACTGGTAAGTATTTTCACTTATTTCTCCTCTGCCACATGACAACTGATAAATATTGAGACCTTTTTTTTGTCCGTGTTGTCACAGTACTTTACATTCCTGAACGCTCCTTTCTTATTCCTGGGGGCTACACAGGGCAAACTCTTCCCAATCCGGTCCCCAGAGGCTCAGGATCACAGCGGCAGGATGACCCCTCGTCCTCAGGCACAGCCAGGCCTCCGCGGGGACGTCTCAGTAGGTGACACCCCGGGCTGCAGGCGGATCACAGGCTCAGCAGGAAGCTGCGACCATCGTGAGGGACGAGTTAAGGCGCCTGGCATTTGGAATGAACCTGAAAGCCTCGACCGCCGCCCTGGCAGGTGGGCGGGCGGGGCGAAGGCCAAGTCCAGGAGCGGCAGCCACGCCCATGCCAGGCCCCGCCCCCGGGCCCGAGCCCCGCCCCCAGGCCCTGTTCCCACCTCTCAGTGCCGCTCGCTCGGGCTAGTGCCCGCCTATGGTGAATTCTACTGATCTTATTGGCTGTCCCAGGCCCCACCCCCGGAAGACCTGATTCTCGCAGCCAATCGGAAGGCGCGGCGGCGGCGGCCGGGCGCGGCGGGGCCCTGGAGCTCAGGTACCGGGCGGCGCCGGGGTCTGGACTCGGGGGTCGCGCGGGCGGTGGCGGCGCTGCGCGGGGCTCGCGTGTCGCCCCTCCCTGATCCCTTTGGCGACGTCCAGCGGCGGGAGGGGCGGCGATCGCGACCTTGGGTGCCCGGAGCCGGGTTGTGGGGGTTGGAGTTTGGAGGTAAAAGGTCGTGCCTTTAGGGAATGTTGGGGATCCGCGTGTGATCCTGGGGTGGGGGGCCCCTGCTTTTTGGGGCGCGGGGGAGAGGCAGCTCCTGCTTGAGGACGCCCTGCTTCCACGGGAGGGGCTGCGGGGTAAACTGAGGCCTTTGCAGCCGCCCCTGAGCTCGGGTGGAAGCGAGGCCCGGCCTCCCCTCTCAGCGGGTGCAGAGGCTGCGCCTCCCCGAAGGCCGGGGCGGGAAGGGGGATCGTGGCGGGGCGCCGTGGGACACCGACTGGACGCTCCCGGGTGGCCCTGAAGGGCCACGCCAACTCCTCTTCATGCGCGCAGGCCCCAAGGTCGAGATCTCACTGCTGGAGTCTCGTTCAAGCCGCTTGGAAAGGGAAATGGGAGCGCTGTGGCTTTGGCGCTTGGCTGAAGGTGGAGACAGAAAGAGCCACCGCGATGTGAGGAGGGCCAAGCGACCGGTGAGAAACAGAGCAGGGTTTCCCAGGCAGGCTTTTCCCCCAAACTTGGCCAGCAGGTTGGATGAGTCAACCAGGGTTGAAATCAGAGCATCTGTAGCCTCATTTGTTGTTGTTAGGTGCCCTCGAGTCGGTGTCCGACTCATAGCGACCCTCATAGGGTTTTCAATGGCTGACTGTTTCGGGATTGCCTTGGGAGTGGATTGCCAGGCCCTTCTCCCATTTTTGCGGTGCTGGGAATTGAACTAGGGACCTCAGAGACTACAGCACAGTGCTCTACCAACTGAGCTAAATCCCAGCCCTGTAGCCTCATAGTTGGTTTAAACACGTGCCCTTATTGATCTTAGCGAAGATACCTTGGAATGTGTAAAGTACTGAACAGGAATTTTCTTGTTCAGACCTTCTGAATATAAGATTCCCAGGGCTGGGAAGGGAAGGACATTGTTTAACTCTCACTGCAAAGATCCTGATCACTTCTTTACTATTCTCAGATCAAACATAGAAGCTGTCACCTTGTATCTGGGGGTTTGGGGAGGCATAGCAATTGCTGGGGGGGGGGGCTGGGGTTTATTTAGTTCAGTTGCTAAAGTGCTGCTTTGTGCTCTCTGAGGCCCTGGGATTGATCCCCAGCCCCGCAAAAATGGGAGAAGGACCTGGCTGCCCACTCTTGAAACAATCCCGAAACAATCAGCCATCAAAAACCCTCTGAATAGCAGAGAAGCACTGACATAGTGCCAGGCATGGCACAGTGTCAAGGACTGTTTAGTTCTGTTGTGCAGAGCGTTGCTATGAGTCAGATCCGACTTGACGGCACCTAACAGCAGCAATTGATGACGAGTAGGGAAGAAGGGTGGAGAATTTTTTTTTCTGCACAAAAAGCGTGCAATTAAAGAAAGTGTTTTATCTGTCTCCTTGCACTCAGCCACCATGAGGCCATCTTGTTTGCATGGATGGTGTCTGTTGAGTATTTGCACCAGTCAGGGAGAGGAATAATTGCCAATGAGACACTGCTCAGGGAGGAACGGAGCTGCTTTGTGTGGCATTAACCCCCGGCTTTTGCTTCCAGTTAAGAAAATGCAGCAGAAGAAAACGTCAGCCAAGACCTTCCAAGGCCCAGCTGTTGTCTGTCGGACCCCAGGCAGCCACGTTTACATGTTCAAGGATGGCAGCGGGGACTCGGGGGACTCCTCTGAGGAAGAGTCACACGGAGTGGCTTTACGGCCCCGGGGCAAAGAGCGGAAGCAGCACGGCGCCCACCACCCTCCCCAGCCCGGAGCTGGCGATGTCCTGCTGCAGAGGGAGCTGGCCCCCGAGGACAGTCTCAACAAGCTGGCGCTTCAGTATGGCTGCAAAGTAAGACACCCTGGCGCTCTGTCCCCTGCTTTTGGAGGGACCTGGGAGCGCTCACTGCCAGAGGGTCCTTTCTGGCCCTTCCTGAGCCCTGATGCACTGTAGCAGCAAAAGACCCCTCTATTTAGCCAGAGGGGCTGGGATTTAGCTCAGTTGGTAGAGCACTGTGCTGCAGTCTCTGAGGTCCTGAGTTCAATTCCCAGCACCACAAAAATGGGAGAAGGACCTGGCAATCCACTCCCAAGGCAATCCCGAAATAGCCATTGAAAACCCTATGAGGGTCGCTATGAGTTGGATACCGACTCGACAGCACCTAAAAACAACAACAACAACAATTTAGCCAGAGAGGGAAAGGCAGGTCCTCAACCCTGGGTGCAGAGAGGGTGAGGTTAGCCAGGAACTTCAAGTAAGGGTGGCGTCCTTCTCTGCAAAGCACCCCACTGTGCCCCACCTCTGCACACTGACGTTCTGAAATTTGGTTTTTTTTTTTTTTTCTTTCTTTTGAGCACATTTTATTTAAGACATCAGGGGGCTGGAGATGCCAGGCAGAATTTATCCACAATTTCTTTGGTATACTTTTCTCACTACTTCTATTTTTCCAATTTTTTTTTTTTTTTGGTGGTGGTGTATCAGGTAAAGTTTTTCCTTCTTTTAGAACTGCATGATCTGCCTCTATGCTGTATATCTGTATAACTGTGTTCTCTTTAATTATGTCTTTAGCATTCAGAGTGATTAAGGATGGCGAAGTAGGAAAGTATTTCTAGAATTGCTAATTTCCCCCTAGACTGACACTGTTTCATTTTGCTAACACTGTGCTACAAATTTCTATGACCTTCTCTAAGGCTAGATAAGCTACTTTGTAATAAAAAAAAATCTGTTTCTCCTTAAAAGTATCCTTTCTCTAACAAGGTCCAAATGGCTAAAAAGATTGTGTGAGGTGTTCGGGTCTGGCCCAAAGACAAAGACGCATAGGCTCGTCTCCAGTGTCTTTAAATTATACTGACATTTATATTTGACTCTTAATCAGCTCCTGCAGGCACAATGTACGCTTTATAGAAATGGATTAAAAAATAAATGCCACCCTTCAAAGATTTAAATAGGTGGAGTGGTGCTAATAAATCTGTAAAGAATATCTAACACCTCCAGTGACTGATCAGTTTTCCTATTTGAAGTAAATTTGTTATTAATTTAACAGCACCTCCAATGTTCATTAGTTTCAGAACACAGTTAAAAATGTCCCCCACAAGCCGGGCACTGTGGTGCACCCCTGTCATCCCAGTGACTCGGGAGGCTGAGGCGGGAGGATCGCAGGTTTCAGGCCAGAAGCAGCGTGCGCAAATGAGACAGACCCTGTGTTGAAATGAAAAATAAAAATGGGGGCCAGGGGTGTGGTTCAGTGGTAGAGCACTTGTGTGGGGCCCTGGGTCCAGCCCCCACTATTGAAAAAAAAAAAAAGTTCCCCACACCAACTCAATGGCACGGTAAAAGTAGTTACTAAATACAGTGCAGGACGTGGTTGACGTGAACGGGGCTCCTCCGCAAGGTCTCTGGGCTGTGTGTCTGTTCTAGCTTAAGACTTAGGAGGTGAAACTTCAGAGGACATGTCTAGTGCTTTGGGGGAACTTTCAAAGTTAGCTGAAGGGGGAGTTGAATTTTTGTCTTACATTTCCCCCCTTTCCTAAATCTTAAGGTTTGATAAGAGGAGTTGGTACGAACCTTGTGTCCCTGGATACGATTCATAGCTGTGTACTTTTTACTAAAGTTTGCCTGGAAAATCTCAGTCCCAAACCGGCAACTCGATCTTTTTTCTTTTTCTTTTTTTTGGTGGTACTGGGGGTTGAACCTACGGCCTTGTGCCTGCATGCTCTGCTAGTGCTGGACCACTGAGCTGCGCCCCCAGCCCGTTTTTTTTTTACTTTTTGAGACAGGGTCTTGCTAAATTATGCAGACTGCCTCTGGTCTCAAACTTGCGATCCTCTTGCCTCTGCCTCCCAAGCTGCTGGGATTACAGGTGTGCGCCACCGTGCCCGGCAGTGATCTCCATTTCTAATGATAAGAAGTGTGGTGAGCTCCTCAAAGTGAATTACCTATGGGTCATTTTTATTTAGAAGTAAGTTTGTACGCCCCATAGCACTTCTGGGGAACTCCTAGAATGCATCCATCCAAGGTCTTACGGGACTCTGTGGTGAACATGAGCTTGGAGCTGGTGGGGCTTTGGTGAACGCTAATGTCAGCCAGTGGGAGACGGACCCGGCAGCCCAGTCCCAAAAAACAATCTGCCATTGAAAACCCTGTGAACAGCAGAGAAGCACTGACAATAGTGTTTTGCCTGTTGTACATAGGGTTGCTATGAGTCCGATGCCGAGTCTACGGCACCTAACAACAACAACGTCCGCCAGGGAAGCCAGGCAGATAGGGACAAGGATGCCTCAAAGTTAACCAGAAAGGGCTGTGGTATCCATTTTGGTGTCGTAAGGGTGATTCATTTACTAACATTTTGTTATAGTCATGCTTCAGACAACAGTTTCCCAAATGGACCCTGAGTTGTTCCCACTTGGAGGTCTACAGGCAGAGTAGATCACAGAGCCAATCTTGAAGGCTGAGTGAAAGCCAAAGGGCACAGTGCCTCAGCCTAACCCGTGTGCTGGTGCCGTGCCCAAGCCCTCCCCAGCTTCACTGGGGTTGGGAGACCCGAGTCAGCAACTCGCCGGGGTCCGGGCCCCCTGTCAGGGATGCGTTTGAAGGAGCGTCCCGTGTTTTACGATGCGTGCATCTTCATGGCTTCTCCAGGTCGCAGAGCTCAAGAAAGTCAACAACTTCATCAGAGAGCAAGACTTGTATGCTCTGAAATGCATTAAGATCCCAGTGAAAAACCATGGGGTCCTAACAGAGACCCACGAAGAGCTCAGACCCCTCGCAGGCGCGTGTCCTGAGACCACGGTGACCTTTGTGGAACTGCCCGATGCAGACCGAGGTGCCCAGGCCAGCCCGCTGACCGATTTCTTCAAGGGCATCGACCAGAACATCGAGCGCGTCGCGCAGTCCGAGGTCTTCCTGAGCGAGGGCGCCTGGGCGGAGACCCCAGCCCAGCCACTGCCGCCCAGGCCCCCGAGGCCACCAGCAGACGGCGCTGACTGCGGCATCCCGTGGTGGAACGCCGTGTTCCTGATGCTGCTCATAGGGCTTGTGCTGCCACTGTTTTACGTGGTCTACTTCACAGCGCAGGCTCCCGGGGAGACCCCCAACAGCCTGAACACAACTTCCGTCCCCAATGGCTCTGTGACCCTGGGCGTGGTTCCAGGGTCAGGCCCCAGGTCAGCAGTTCCTGCGCCAGCCCACGCCTCTGTGGCCAGCCAGACCACGCTGGCAGGGACCTGAGCCCTTGGTATGCCCGAACGCGCCTGGCTTTAGCAGCTGGCTCTCAGCGTGTCAGCTGTCGCGGGCCGAGTGCCGCGTGCCGGAGGGGCCGCTGCTTGTCTCCTGGGTGACTGGGCGCCTGCCGGAAGTCCCCATAGTGTTCTCAATTGCACTGACCCCAAAGATGGCCTCACTTCACCCGAGGCTGCCGTATCCCAGACATCACCACTGCCAGCCTCTTCTTCCGCCCAGAGACGGGCAGCAAGGGAAGTCTCCATGTGACCGACGGCCACTTCTGGAAGACACCTGGTGGATGGGTTGTGAGTCCTCCATGGCAGCCCCGCGTGGGCCCCTAAGTTGAATCCTCAGGGATTTGGGGGAAGCATCGCCTCAGCCAGGGGACCTCCTGTGTGGACTCCCGAGTTGGTTTGGGTCAGCTGTGCTGTGCCATCTGTGGCGGGGGTCTGGGGCTGGCTGACATGTGTCGTGTGTCTCCCCAGTAAAGGTGCCACAGGACAGGGTTGGTAGGTCACCCTGTCTTAGAGGGTGACAAAGGACAGTTGTAACAAGCCTTACTTCCTGTCCGCCTCATCAGGTAAAGTTGAGGCGCTGCCGTCTCCAAGCGTAACAGAGCCCTGATCCCGATCCAGACAGCCCTACTGTGTGAGCGGCACTTTGAGGCCTCACGCTTTGAGCCGCTCAGTCTGAAAATGGGCGCATGAAGCCAAGCACACGTGGGGCCCCTGCCCAGTCTGCCAGGAAAGCACCCATGGGAATGGCCGTCCGCTTCCCCGTCAGTGTCCCAGAAGGCGCTCTTGCTGGTTAGCGTGTGCGGGACAGGCGCACACCTGTCACCGAGGTTCCCCCCCACGCACTTCTGCAGCTGCGCGGTCGCCAGCCCTACCAGCATTGCCAAGCCCAGGGGCTCCTGTGTGCTCCCGAAACAGTGTTCCCCCTGCTCCATTCTTAGGGGCTCCAGAGCCAGAGCACAAGCAGGTGGGCGATGCCCCGGAGCCCAGACACTCGTCAGAGGGGCTGGAGGTCAGGGTTCATCAGCTTTCCGCCACTGCAACAAAATGCCTGAGACCAACGACTGAGGAGGAGGAAAGGTTCATGGGGCTCACGGTTTCAGAGGGTGAACCCGGGGGAGATTGGCCGTTGCTTTGGGCCCGTGCTGAGGCAGGATCTTATGGCAGGGGTGCAGGATGGAGGGAACCGGTCACCTCGAGGTTAGGGAGAGGGAGAGAGAGACACCTAGGGTTTCGGTGCCCCTCCAAAGGCGCACTCCCAATGACTTCACTCCCTCCCGCTAGGACCCACCTCGTGAAGGTTCCGCCACCTCGCAATGCTCCAAGCTGGGGATCAGGCCTTGAACCCATGGGCCTTTGGGGACACTTAGCCAAGCTGTAGCCACGTGGCCCTGGCTGTCACAGGCCATAGAGGGGGGGCTGATGAGGTTTGCCCGGCCCCTCCTCCCTGACCAGGCAGCAGAAAGCCTGAGGCAAAGGTGGCGGGGGACAGCCTGCTGTGTCCCAACAGGTAAAGAATGGTGCCCACCTGCTGAGCCTGGGCCTGGCTCTGGCGTTCGACTCCTAGGCCTAGAGACCCAGGATCTTCTGTCAGGAGAGGAGGGCAGCAGGATGGCACTTGAGACGGACTTCCCATTCCTTTCTCAAGTTTTTATGGAAAAAAACCAACTTGCCCCACAATTAACTAGCCAATTTAAATTATCTTCAAAATCAAATGTTTCCTTAGAGACCAAAATGATCTCCACCACGAAATCAACTTGCAAACCTGGCACAGGAAATGTTCTGGCCATATCATAGAAATATCTTGCCAGCTAAACGCAATGGCCAAAAGCCACAGACTTAACACCTGTCACGGTTAACGTCACCATCGGGAGAAGGACATGGCAATCCTCTCCCGAAGCAGTCCTGAAACAATCAGCCATTGAAAACCCTATGAGACGCACGGTCAGACCCAGTTTGACAGCACCTAACAACAACAACAACTTCGCCAACCAAGGCTCAGTGTCCCCGGGGAAAAACCCCTTTTGCCAGGCAAAGAATGATGGCTGGTATCCTTTGTTTCTCTCAAATGGAATAAAATAGTTTCTTCTGTGAAGGACAAATGATTCCTCTCTTTTTTAAATGGGGAGTTTGGTAGTGTGGGATCAAAAGGCTGGAAGGTTGAAGATGAGGTGTGTGTGCAGGGTGAGGCCTGGGCCTCCCGGAGGCTGGGCCTTCAGCACTTGTGTTAATTCTTGATATCCCTGTGGATCAGTGATTCCCCATCTTGTTCATGTTATATCACGTATGGAAAAGGATCAAACACGTACAGCACCCTAAAGTAAACGAGGGAGCATGACATGAGGCTCCTTTTAAGCCCTGGTGATGGAGACAGACGGGGTCGTGGCTGGGCAGGATGTTCTGCTTTGGTTTTTGAACTGAGTGATAGACATGCTTTATGGTGTTAGGCAAGACTGAGAAGAAAAAGAGACACCGATGCTGCCGGAGAGAAAGGGTAAGTGCGCAGGTGACGACAGGACAGGACCCCGGATACGCCGTGGACGCTTTGGCCTCATCTAAGGGCACCCCCAGCCCCTGGGAGGAAGGCAGAATGTGGGAGCAGATGCCGGGACTTCATGGTGGAAGACTGGGTCTCATTTGATTGAAAGTGTATTCCCAACATGAGAGGAAGAAATCCACCGGAAAGAAAACAGTTGTAAGATTGTTTTGCTTTTTTCTTTTTGAGACACGGTCGAGGTAGCCCAGGCTGGCCTTGAACTCTCAATCCTCCTGCCTGAGCCTCTCAAGTAGCTGGGATTACAGACATGCGCCATGGCACTTGGCTAGTCATGGGGTTCTGAATGGAAATAGAGCGAAATAGTCCTGTCCTGAAATGAGGAAGCCAGGATAATAGGGAATTGTATTTGCATTTCTGGGCAGTGTTGAGCGCCATTTAAAATTTGTGGTCATAGTGGAATAAAAATGAAAAGTCCAGCATTAGAACCAGAGGTATTTGGAAAAGTATGGGTAGGATTTCTAATTGATAGGCGAAAAGTGGCTTTGAAATAAATATATTGGGAATAATTACACAGTTGTTTGTAAAAATATGAACCTAGACCCATATGCAAGAGTAAACCACGGGTTAGCGATCTAAACATACAAGATGAAACTGTACAAGAAAAGATGGGTGAATTCTTCTCTAAGTGGTGTAGGGAAAGAATGTGTTTTGGGCAGTACTCCAGGGTTAACCCAGGGCATCCCCCACTCTAGGCAAGTGCTCTTCCACTGAGCCACTTCCACAGCCCCTTTCTAATTATGACACACGTCTTGCTAAGTTGCACAGGCTGCCTCTGGCCTTGAACTCAAGATCCCCCTGCCTCAGCCTCCCAAGTTGCTGGGATAACAGGTGTGGGCCATGGTGCCAGCTGGGAAAGGACTTTTAAATACAACTAAAAACCCACAGGCAATAAAGACTGAAAAATCAGGCCACCTAAATATAATGAAATTTTGCAAGACAGAAAACCACAAAAACGTCAAGGCAACTGCCAAACCGGTAGGAAATATTCATAGCCCCACACCAAAGGACTAATATTCCTCATACAGAGAGAGCTGTTCATTGAGAGATAGCCAGGTTTGGTGGCGCACACCTGTAATCCCAGCACTCAAGAGGCAGAGGCGGAAGGATCATGAGTTCCAGACCAGCCTAGGCTACCCCATGGGACCCTGTCTCAAAGCAAACAAACAACAAAAGTTGAGATATGAAGCCCAAAAAAATAACAAATGGAAAAAAGACAAACAATTCAACACATGAAAGAGATTTAAACTGGCCCTCAACATTATAAAAACATGTTTAAAATCATTCATAGAGGAAGGCGAGTTAAAATATTGAGATACAATTTCTCATACTGGTAAAAATAAAAAATGCCACCACAGACTGTGGGCAAGGCTGTGGGAAACAAAGCATTCTCACACATTGTTGGGAGAAATGGAAAGTGTTACAAGTCTCCCGGAGGCAAGTGTATGGATACCTAAGAAAACGACCCTAACCCCGGGCTGGGTTTTGGCTCAGGGCTGGGATTTGGCTCAGTGGGTAGAGCGCTGCGCTGCAGTCTCTTAGGTCCCGAGTTCAATTCCCAGCACCACAAAAATGGGAGAAGGGCCTGGCAATCCACTCCCAAGGCAATCCCGAAACAGCCATTGAAAACCCTATGAGGGTCGCTATGAGTCGGATACTGACTCGACAGCACCTAACAACAACAACAACAACAAGAAAATGACCCATGAACTCAGTCAGCAATGCCACTTGGAAGGAGTCTACCCTGAAGGTAAGGCTCTAACAGTACAAAAATACATATGTATAAGCTTATTCATTGATGATCGCAAAATGCTGGCAACAGCCAAAATGCCGATTCATGGTTTAATAAATGACGATACTGTCCACACCAGGGAGTACTATGTGGCCATAAAAAAGAATGATAGGATTTCTAGAAACTGCTGTTATGGTTTCTAGGTACACTCTTCCATGAAAAGGTGAAGCTACTGACTTGTTCAAAAGAAAAAAGGAAGGATCACAGAGAGCCTAAAGAGACTTGGTATTAAACTGGGGTTGGGGGAGTGGAGAGGGCAGAGAATGGGGTACTGGGGTGAGGACTGCCATTTCTGAGAATCTTTCTGTATAGCTCTCTTGGAAATGTAGTAATGCAATTTCACTGCTGCTCCAAGAGCCTCGAGGTCTTTCAGTCTAGAAGAGGGGTGGCTGTTCCGTTGACCTGTCTCCCTGGACAATGATCCCTGGACGGCAGGGCCCTCAGGCCACCTGAAACGGATGTGGAGTGCAGGAGAGGGAGCTAGAGCTCCGGGAGAGGCGGGAGGCACAGCGAAGGGCCCCGAAAGTCTCCGGCCTCTCATGAACAGGAGCAAGTGGCCCTCACCCAACCACGGCTCTTTACCAGGACACCGCAGCACAGCATGCCGGACCTCCCAGCTGGTGGCCTCTCTGGCCAAGATGAAGAGGCTGAGGCGGCCACTCTGAGCAGGACTACAGGCAGCACATCAAGGATTGCAGAAGCCCGGCTCCCAGCTGCGCTGGGTCATGGGGATGAAGAATGAGCGGATCCACGCGCGCAGGACACGTGGCTGGTCCTCACAGCAATAGGGAAAGAACCTGGCATCAGAGGAAAGAAATCACCGGGCAGGGTGTCCAGGTGGCTCTCGGACGCGCCTCTGGCCCGCCAGGCCCTGGAGGAGCAGCGGCTGCTCGCAGTCCTCAGGGCCAAGGCCGCCACCTCCCCCTGGCTCCGGCCACCCCGACAAGACACAGACGTCTCCTCCCTCAGGAGGAGGGCTGGGGCCACAGTACGCCTGCACTCACGGCTCCCTCCGAAGCGTTTCGGGGGAGACAGCAGAGCCTCGAGTCCCGTCCCCAGCCAGGGTGCAGTGGGCGCCACCAGGAATCCGGGCATTTGCCCTGCAGCCCTGCGGGCTTTAGAGGCCCCGAGAAGCAGGTGTGCAAGTTGATGGGAGTGGAGGATGGGGAGAGGGTCTGGGGAGGACAGATGGGGGGACCGCTGGACTCGACTGGGAACAGGGAGGGCCAGGCGGAATTGTGGTGGGCTGGCTCGACGGGGCGTGGGGTTACAGCGCTGGGTCATTTAGAGCTCTGCGATTCACACACACCAGACCCTCGTCTCCCAGGAGAGGCCTCTCCACGGGCCCCTGGCCCCCGCATGGTATGAACTCGGCAGGGATCTGCCTCGAGCCACCCAGGTTGGCCAAGCAGAAAAGAGAGGCGGCCCAGGAGGCTCTGCCGGCGGATGGCAAAGCCCTTGCTCATATGAAGGACACAAATGTCCCAGCCACTGGGACCCTCCTCAGGGGGAACTCCAGGGCCAGTGGGCTGGTCACCTGGCAGGGAGGCAGGGCCGGCTGACAGGTGGGTGCACAGCCCCGCCATCTCATAGTAATTTTCCATAGGGACAAAGAGCTGCTCTAGGGCTGGGAGTGAGGGCAGAGAATGAGCCAGGGGCACACTCACTGCTTCGGGGTGCTCCAGAGCCACCCAGGAGCATGCGGTCCCTGGGGGAGCTTGAAGCCTCAGTTTCTCTTCCCAGCACCCCCTCCGGGGTAGTCCCCCTCTCCTAAGGGCTCCTGGGCCAAATATGCCACCACCAGCCTGTGGCTCCAGCTCTGTCTTTAACTGGGTGCCTCAGTTCTCTACGTCTCTATTATGGCCAATGAGGGGCTCCGACTGCTTGGGCTCCAAAGGTCCCTCGAGGTGGGAAAAGTGGGGCATCTTCAACTTGCAGTCAAAAAGAAAGAAAGGTAGTAATGCCTCAGATGCCAGTCATAACCCGCCCCCAAAATAATGAACACCAA
This sequence comes from Pedetes capensis, assembly GCA_007922755.1. Classification (NCBI taxonomy): domain Eukaryota; kingdom Metazoa; phylum Chordata; class Mammalia; order Rodentia; family Pedetidae; genus Pedetes; species Pedetes capensis. Next base: position 7,927 of record VMDO01030374.1, on the reverse strand, counting down.
CTGTGACGGGGAGGCCTGGGATTTAGCTCAGTTGGCAGAGCACCGCTCTGCAGTCTCTGAGGTCCCAGGTTTGATTCCCAGCACGGCAAAAATAGGAGAAGGACGTGGCAATCCACTCCCAAGGCAATCCCGAAACAGCCACTGAAAACCCTATGAGGGTCGCTATGAGTCAGATACGACTCGACGGCACCTAACAACAACAACAACAAGATGGGGAGGGTACCCAAACTAGAATAAATACACCAACCATGAGCCGGACTGTATGACGAAAGCAGTGACAACCCCACCAAAGAGGACCGGGAATGAAAACAGCTGGAAAACGTTCTCACCTGGATAACGTGATGCTCCATCGCAGAGCCAAAGCCAAAAACTCAAGCAAACCCAAAACCAAACAGAACAACAAACTCCAAAGACATCCGCTCTCACCTGGTGAAGAACGCTGTGCTCCTCACACGTTCTGAAATACTTTACCTGCACAATGGAACTGAGGGAGGAAAAAGTAGCTCCCGAAAGCCAGGTTTCTTAGCAGAAGAGGCCTGTTACACACAAGCCAGGCCAGGCAAACACACACCTTACAAGTAAATGGGATCCGCAGAGCCCCACTGGCGCATACCCATGCTTACTTCCTGGCTGTATCTGCAAAGACAACCTAAAAACACTGACCACTCGTCGCAGTGGACACAGTTAGCATCCAGATCTTGGTTTTAAAACACCATTTTGTAAGATAAACCGGGAATCCTTGTGGAAGCGGCTGACCCAGTACTGATGGTACCAGAAAGAACAGTGGAAGGAACACAGGAGTGTCTAACATAGGAGTCCTCCCGATGGCCCCCGATGGCCAAATATGGAAGACTTTGAGGAACAAAATCACGAGGGTACTAGATCATAAGCCATAGAATAGCCACAAGCCCATAATAATGTAATTAAGGAAGTACGGAGAAAGGGTAGCCATTCTTTAAGGTACAACCTCAATTAATAAACGCAGGGGAATGCAGGCAACCGGGCTTAGACATAAAAAAGATGGTGGGCACGGCATGGTGGGGAGTTTCCTTCTGTTGTACACAGGGCTGCTATGAGTCAGACCCAACTCCATGGCACATAACAACAAACTACAGTGACAACTGTCATGGACCAGATGCTAAACTCGTGGAAGTTTGACGCGAAATCTGCACAGTCTCAAAGTATCTCCAAGACACTTAACAGCCACAACGCACTTGACAATGGCGAGGCGGGTAGAAGCCACTTACCCATGTGATGGCCACTCTGTGACATGCCAAGGACATGGTGTTTCTGTGGTTTCTTCCCCACACGCGCAGGCTTTTTCCAGTGATGTCGAAAACACCAGAAGACGCACAGTTAAGTGGTCCCCGGGTCCGTGCGAGCTGCCAGGCAGGTGGATTGCAGCAAGAAGCTGGCCATGGCCCCTGGGCCAGCACAGGCTCCAACTGAAAACCACCTCTCAGCTGGTGCCACTCAAGAGTCAGCCTCCAATCAGGATAAAGCCCCGAGAGCGAGGCACTGTGGGAGCTGACGGCACCTCGAGAGGAACTGATTTTAGGCAGCTGCAGCTGTGATTAGAGTATTTTTAGCCACAGCACTGAACCAGGCTTCTAAACGTGCTAGTCTGAGCCTCGCTGTAGCCAGCACAGATACTTAGCGTTAATGTAATCTGGCGTTAACAATGTGCTTAGCGAGGAGCTGGCTCTCAAGGCGACTGCGAAACGGACATGCTCTACTGCTAGTTTAGGCTTTTTTTCCACCCCAATCCCCCCACTTTGGAGCTGAATTATGACCAGGAACGATGCGGAGATAACCGATGGGTAGTGCCTAGCGCACACTGGAATACACAGCTGTCACTCTGGAAAACAGCACCCCTGAGTCACGCTGCCTTCGGATGCCTGTGCCCCAGCACCGTGTGTGGAATTTGGGTAAACAGACAACTCAGTACAACGCTTTGAGGACGAATGTGATCTAATGACAGTCAGTGCCCATGCCACCCACCGCCCCTCCACACACTCGGGGTATTTTCTGGGGGTAGTTATCAGTGCCTACCTGCACTTCATTGACCCACAGTGGTGAGCACGGAGTAGCCAGGCTGACCCGGATGGCCAGCTGCTTCCAGAAGGCTCCAGGGCTGCCGGAGACCTTCCTCGACCATGTCACAACATAAGGAAAGAAACCGGCGTGAAAGCAGCAGGAGAGGGGAGGGCGCTTGGGGCGGGGATGGCTACTGTCCCCCAGGCAAACATGACAGAGTCTGGGTGTACAGTCAGAGCCAGGCCGTCTTTACTGAGTGCAGGAGACAGATAGTTTACAACAACCTCTAGCATCATCTTAACCACCAGATAAAAAGTTCACTATAATATTTATTGTATAATGAAGAAAAAACACATTCAGGGAAAAGTTGGGATTAACTTATTTTTCTTAAAAGGTTCATCTCAAGGATGGCAACAAAGTCCAGCTTGTGCCGCCAAACGGTTTTCCAGGATCAAACCGCGTACAGCTTCTTGTGTGAACTGTTGACTACAAACATTTACCAAATACATAAATCTCTGTTTTAAAAAAGCCGTTTTAAATATAGCAAAGCAGTGTCTTGCACAGCAAAGTGAAGAAAGTTTCTACAGAGAAATAAACGTTTTACATTTGTAAAATCTTTTTCACATTCTAATAATCATCTAGCTCTTTATGATCCAATGCCAGGAGTCTTCAGGTTCCTTATTTACTATGTATTTCTTGTGCGCATGATGGTTGATACAGAAGTGATGTTAATGCGTTACTCGTCGGCCTTACGGTTAAAAGGAAATGGGAAGAAAACACGTATTGTTCTTGTAGAACAAACCCCTGATTTCACCTACAACACAACAGACATAATTAGGGCTCAAAGGATGGAGTTTTGCTTGGGACCGCCTGGTGTGACACAATGGTGGCTTTCCCTCTCGGCGCAGAACCCCGTGGGGCGCGGGAGGAAGCGCGCTGGTGGGGCCTTCCTGAGCGGTGTGACTTCGGCTTTTTTTGCTTTTGATTTTTTAGTAATAAAATACTTCATCGGGAGGGAGCAAATGTTCCTGCGATGGTGTCTCGTACAAAACACGCCAGCGTAAAAGGGTATGAAAAGCCGGCTGGAAGCCACACCGTGCATCAGGCCTCCCCGCCGGGAGGGGCGGCTGTGGATGTGTTTGCACATGGGTGTCTGGGTGAAGGATGCCTAGTCAAGTCCGTGTGCTCCGAGTCACACGAGGCGCGTGGGAAGAAAGGTTAACAGTCAGATATTCAGTTCCTGAAAACGGAATACACTGTTGCTTGGTCAGTGTAATTTAAGTACAAACTCCGAGCCTTGTGTAACATTATTTTAGAAAACAGTAGTTGTACTGATTATAAACCTGCATAGAAAGAAAGACTATTGAGATACAGTCAGAAAAGCCATCTCATAAGGCACACAAGAAAATAGACAGTAAATGTGAATGTGTTAACTCCTATCCCAATGTACAGCAGAAGTTCATGAACATGCATCAGTAATAACGAAAGGATCGCCTAACGCCCTCAAAGCTATGAATGGGTTACAAAGTGGTAAGGGTTATCTTGGAAAGTCGGTGCTGGGAGACTGTCTTGTTTCCATTAGGTGTGACTTTATGAAGAAATGTGCCTGTAAGTAGTTCAGTCGACTAAGTACATTAAAAAAAGAAAAACGAATCTTTTCTGAGGAAGAGCCAAATGTCTGCACTAGAGAGAGGAGACAGGCTGTCCTCTCCCCCTTTTTTGGCTGCTACCAACACTTTCTGCCCAAACTGCCACGAAAACAGAATCTCCAATCTGCAGCCTGTGAGCGCCACAGGCCTGTCCTGCACCTAATACCTACGTGTCAGTCAGGAAACCTGACCGATGATTTGTCACGGACAGCAGATGAGGACAAATGTCAAAAGGAACACGATTCGGGGGGGTAAACAAAATCTCGGTAAAAACTGTAGACAGCTGCTCGATATTAAGTTCAAAATATAAAATAGCAGCAAGTTTCCAACCCTTCTTTTGAGTTTCTCAGGAAAAGGAGTATTTAAAAATCTATGGTAAAAGATATACAGGACTTTGAATTCTGGTCATGGCACAGGCCCAGCAGACGGATGAGCTTCCTATCAGGGAGCTGTCTTCCCGTGAGGAGGCCCTGCTCAAGGCCCAGGCTGAGGGGGGCGCACTTCAGTGAGGATGGCCAGAGTCTCTCCCCGACACCAGCTGGAAATGGTAGTGTGTTTTGTGGCCAGCCGCATCGTTCTCTTTCTAGAGGGCCAAGGGGAAAAGGTCCTTTCCCCATAAGAGTTTCCCCTAATCTTTTACCACTTATAAAACCTTTGTGCTCGTCTACGATTTTGCCATCTGCTCTAATGTTCATTAAATTAGATCTTTTTTTCTACTATATTTTTTCCTCACAAAAGGCAAGTTTTAAATTATGCCTTATAAAATCTGTTACAACACATTTTATATTTATGCTGGATAAACACCAATTTTTTTGCCACTTTGCTATTTATGTACACGTATAAAATATATAATGATGCTCACCCTATACAGCACAAAGATTACAACGTAACGTCACACATTCACCACCAGTGAGGGGAGAAACCCCTTTATACAATCCTCTGGAAAAACTGGGCTAATAATTAAAATCCAAAGTACAGTATATTTAACAAAATAGTAAATATTAAACAGTGAATACTCTACTTAATAAGACTGCCAAGTTGGTGGCAATCCACAAAAATATACTTTTTAATCTGGTGACCATACAATCCATAGGTACTTACACCAAAAGTGATAATATATTTAAGAAGCTATATACACAAAGAGTTTGGCTCAATTTTTAGTTTACATATAGAATAAGAAGTGTTCATGGCTTTTTTTTTCCAAGGTTCTGCTTGCAAGATATTTTTGTTTGTTTTTCTCCCCTCTTAAAATAAAACTAAAAAGTTAAAACAAGATAAAGCTATTCTCTAAAAAAAAAGTTACAACATACAGCTTTGGCTTATATAAATAATTCATAGCAGAATGTGTTCAAAAGTAGTGAATATAATTTTATATATAGTCATCAATTCTTAAGGGTATTTTCTTTCATATAAAATATACATGAGCTAAAATCAGTTTCTTTAATTTTTAAGATATGAATGTAAAAAGAAACTTCTGACATATCCCAATTATAACTTAATATATTAACTTTCCTTTGTTAATGCTCTATGTTTCTAGGCTACTATTGTCGAAATACCTCATGCGCATTTCCTATTCTCTCCCTTTTTTTATTAGCTAAAGACCACTTCTTTGACCCAGTACATTTTTGCACGTGCAAAACAGTTATGTGTGGGGCTTTTTGTTTTTTGTTTGTTTTACTAATAGCAACAGTCCTTTCCCATGCACCCCTTTGCAATAGAGACCCATGCCAGGTTGGGTAATTAATATAAATGACATTTTATGTACAGTATTGCTTTCTTGGTTCCTGCTTTCTACTGCTCTGCTCTACAAAGCATTTTTTCTGAAGTAACTACAGTCACTGTACAGTTAAATAAAACGAGTAGGGGCCTCTAGGGTTCTGCAAGCTAGTGTGGAAGGATGATATACGGGTACACTGCTCTCTGTAAAAACTGGTTACCTTATGAAACAAGTAGTCCAAGAAGTGCCAGACTGTCTGTGCCTACGGGGGCTTTGTCTACCAGGGCACACGGCCGCAGCCCTGGCGAGTCTGCGGGGACGTGCCTGATTCGGTGTTTGCAGTACACACTCACACACACACTCACCCACATACATATATACGTGGAGGGATATATATGTATGCGTACACATATAAATATATTTAACGCATGTCCGTATTTACCCATGGCGCCACGCGGCCCGTTCACCGCAGGGACCCAGGCAGGAAGCCCGAGAGGCTTTAGGTCACCCACGCGTCCATTCTCATGCGTTTCACAGAGGGGCTCTCTCTGTCCTCGGGGTTCGGGGGCCGGCCGAGCACAATGGGAGAATGGAAGTCGCCCCGTGGGTCCTCACGGTCGCTGCCGTCGTAGGAGCTGCTGGAGCTGCTCAGACTGTCCACCGGGGAGCGCCCCAAGTCCTGCCGCGGCGGGGGTGGGGGGCCCTGGGGCGCTGGTGGGGGCGGCTGCGGCTGCTGCTGGAAACCCGACGGGGTCATCCGGTCCCGCGGAGGGGAGATGGGCTCTGACTTGATGCTGATGTTGGGGTTGGTATTGATGGACAAACTGGAGCCCTGAGGTAGCGGCCCTCCAGCGCTGCAGGGAGCAATGCAGACGCGTGAGTGGCTTGGGGGCGCCCCCTGGAGAGGTCCCGCTGAGCCCCCCCACACCAGTGTGCCTCACCCCCTGGGGGGAGGCGCAGCCAGAAGCCACCTCTGTGCTCCAGCTGCTGGTGGTGCGGAGAGGGGACAGGGGGCAACCTGGACGCTGCCGGTGTCACCTTCCTGGGTGCTCGAGGGGCCCTGGGGGTCAGACACCTCCCGTCTCCCTCACAGTAGCTCAGCGAGGCACACAGCGCCCTCCTTCCTACAGGGAGCAGCCCGGGCTCCCCAGGCGGAGGCCCCAGGCCCTTTCCACCTGCTTTCCCGGGCTTGTAATCGTTTGCTTTTTGTTTTTTCTGACAGGGTCTCACTAGGTTGGGTCAGGCTGGTGCCCAACTCCCAGGCTTAAAGGATCCCCTGCCTCAGCACCCAGAGGAGCCAGGACTACAGGGGGGCACCGAGTGTGGCTTCCAGGGCTGCTGGGGTGGACCGGAGGGCCGAGCAGTAGGCGGAAACTTCCCCTGAAACTCTGCCCCTTCCCCTGACTCCTCAAGAGGAGGACTGGCCACAGTCAGCATGCGGAGCGCCTTCTGAATGCAGGCCAAGGGGTTCCTGGTGCAGAGGTGAGGGGGCCCCTATTCTGATGCTCTCCCCCACGGCTCAGGCCTGCTCCCCTCTGTCACTCGGGGAGCCCAGTCTCGTCTGGGGGCCACGGCGAGTCTCTTCACCTGCACCTTCAGCCCCTGCCCGTGACAAAGGCCTTCTGTGCGTGAAGGAGGTGTGGGGTGTGCACTGGGCTGGGACCCAGGTCAGGAACTGTACGGAGCGTGAGTCACAGGCGGGACTCCAACTCTGCTCTTCCTCCCCTAATGGCCGGAAATACAGCAGAAGGCAGGGGCTCAGCTCCCTCTTCTTCAGAGCCACCAGAGCAAGATAAGGGGAAGGAGGCCTGGAAGCCTGCTGGCTTCGAGCTGCTTCCCTCAAGCACAGGGTCAGAGGCTGGTGCCCGGAAGTCGGGTGGGGGGAGGAGGCTTCCTCATCAGTCAGCAGGTGGGAGGGGCATACAGCTGGCACAGGTGCTTTAGAAACCCCCTGGATACCAGCTGAATCTCTACCCAGGATGGCCAGACAGAAAAGCCTTGCTCCCTGAGTCCCCTTAGGAATGGCCAATGTGGTCGGTCGGCATCCACGCTGCTACCTAGGGCCGTGCTAAGAACAGACTTTCGTGGCCCACGCCTGTCATCCCAGCAGATAGGGAGGCAGAGGCAGGAGGATCGCAAGTTGGAGACCAGAGGCAGTCTGCATAACTTAGTGAGACCCTGTTTCAAAAGGTAAAAAAATGGGCTGGGGTCACAGCTCAGTGGTCCAACACCTGCAGAGCATGCAGGTGTGAGGCCCTGGGTTCAGCTCCCAGTACCACAAGGGGAAAAAAAAAGGGGGGGGGACCAGAGTTTCTCTCAATAAGAATTGTGGTGAGGTTATTTGCCAGGGCGCGGGGACGGCACTGACTGACTCACAGAAAGGGGTGCAGGCCAGGGGAGAGCCTGGGGAAACCCCAGCGACTTACACGAGAGAACTGAGGGCGGCCTGTCCGAGGTGGTGCTGCTGCCATGCTGAGGCCTGGCCCAGAGACAGCATTCCCGGGGAGGCGAAGCCCTGCAGGGC
>VMDO01030373.1:0-21367 GCA_007922755.1 Pedetes capensis | reverse complement strand
GTGAGGTTTGCCTGTATTCTGACATTTTCACATACTGGACCATAGCGGAAATAGTACTGGACTTGAAGTCAGGAATCCTAGGTCCTGGCCTGAAAGTATGACGCTATAGTGGTACAACTGCAGGCAAATCAAACATAAAGGAGAAATATTATACAGTTCCACTTATTAGAGGGTCCTAGGATAGTCAAATTCACAGAGAGAAAATAAAATGGTGGTCTCCAGGAGTTGGGGTGGAGAGGGAATAGGGAGTTACTGTTCAATGGGTGTGGAGTTTAAGGTTGGGGTTGATGAAAGAGTTCTGTGGATAGATAGTGGTGATGGTTGTACAGCAGTGTGAACACACTAATGCCACTGAACTCTATATTTAAAATAGTCATAATGGTAAACATTACGTACATTATGTTGAAAAAAATTTTAAAGTTAAAAATTGCCAGAAAAAAATCCTTTTAAGAATTTACAATAGACAGCTAATAAACCAGCAATGATGCTGGATGTACTAGCACATGCCTGCAATCCCAGTCCTAGGGAACCTGAGGCTGGAACATCATGAAATTGAGGCTAGCCTGGGATGTATAATGAGACCCTGTCTCAAAACCAAACAAAATAACAACAAAACCCCAGCAATGTACATCCAAAGTTGCAGTAAAAATGAACAAATGGCCAAGAGTCAAGAATGGGAGGGAGAACGTGAATTAGGGAAATAGCCCTTGTATGGTTTAGATTTAAATGCTCCCCAAAGGTCATGTGTTTGAACATTTGGTCCCCAGCTGGTGGTGCTGCCCTAGGAGGTTATGGAACCTAAGGAGGTGGGATCTAGCTTTGTGGAAATGAGTCACTGGAGGTGAGTCTTTGGAGGTTTTTACCTGGACCCTTGGTTCTAGTAGGCTCTCTCTACTTCCTGATCATAGATGTAAGGCCATCTATCACAGGCCTCTCCACCATGCCTGCCCTGCCTCCGTGGACTAAAATCTTTAACTTTGGGCCTCTACTAAATATCTCTTCCCCCATAAGTTTGCCTTGGTTGGTTTCTCTGCCTCACTGACCAAGAGCTAACTAATACAACCCCTCTCATTTTTTGTTTGTTTTTTATTAACTTGGAATTTCTGATTTATAATCTCCCAGTGTAATGAAGTTCTTTGGTAAACTTATAGGTATACTAGTCTAACGTTTTTTACTTCATCCAGATAAAAACAATGTAGTCTGCATTCTACTTTTATGTTATATTCATATCCATTAGGTGTTCTTTTCAACTTTCCCTTTTACAGCTGTTAAATCACTTATGCCTTCAATATTTTCCTGGCCTAATAAATTCTGTGGAAGTTGATATAGTAAGCATTTTAAAGTCTTACCAGTTATGACAATACAGTAATGGAACTTTAGCAATCCAACCGTGAATCTGGAAAGAGAAAAACTATGCCCTTACTTCTTAGGAGACCACACAGACTAAAGGGGATGCCTTTGCTCCAATGTTTAGGAAGTTCTCCTTTTTTGAATTGCCTTTTGTATGAAATTATGAATTATGAACAAAATTGGTTATATTACCCTTGTCAAATGACAAAAACTTACAATTCAAAGGTCTTACTTAACTTTATTTTTAATTCTAGAATTGAGTTCAATACCATAGAATAGAATATATTCTCTCATACACTGAGGAGAGGAGGTTGCTTTTGTTTACAGAAAAGGTCTGGAGAAAGCAGAAACATAAACAAAAAGCAGATTGGTCCTTTCAAAGTTACTTTCTTTGTAAGTGAATACTAAGAGACTGAACAATAGAAAAGTTGACATTGGGTTATGTTAGGTTATACTCTGTGTGTGTGTGTGTGTGTGTGTGTGTGTGTGTGTGTGTGTGTGTGTGTGAAGACAGAGGGAACTTCATTTTCATGAGAAAATTGGCTGTTACCTCTCTAATACTGATTTCTTCAAAGGTCAGGTAAATAGCTTAGTTCTGGATTACATGAAACTTTACCATGAGTGACTCCACTTTGATTGTTAACCAGGTCTGTTGGATCCTAATGTCCTGGACCATAGTTCAAAGCAATAGCTTCCTGTTGTTCTTATTTAACACCCTATAGTACTGCTTCATATTATTAAAACTAAAAATAAAACCTCTGATACAGGGGAAAGAGCACTGGATGTGGAATCAGAAGATCTGGATACAAGTCTAACCAATGTTCCTAACCAGCTTTGTAACTCTGCCTGTGCCTTACTTCTCCTAATGCCCCATTTCTCCTCTGGAATTTGAGAATAAATATGTACTCTTGGAGTTGTCCTGAATGTCATATGTTATAAGACATTGTTATAAATAATGTTCATAACAAATTTATTTATAATTTCAATGAACTACTGATTAACCCAACATGCATGAACCTCACAGACATGAATACTGATTTACAAAACAACAGATACTTATGTCAAGAGAAGCATGCTCCACCTAGTACTTACTATGATACCACTTATATAAAATACAAGAACAAGTAAACTAAGTTATGGTGATAGAAATCATCAATATAAGAAGTACCAGTGGGGAAATTCTAGTGGTGGATTGGAAAGGGGCACAAGAGATGTTCGTGGAGTGATGGAATATTCTATCAATGGATTTGGTGATGATAACACAAGTATACATTTTGGTAACTTGATTTTGATATAATCTTCAACTTAAAGAAAAGTTGCAAAGCTAAGACATGGAACTTCTATATTCTTTTACTCAGATTCACCAGTTGTTGGGTGTATACATTTGTCAAATGTTGAACATTTGCTTGGGAGAACCAATGCTCACCTCCAACCAGAAATCATATGAGACCTACTATGCAGGTAGAATGGTGGTTCCTTGACTAAGACATGGGCAGAAGTCCCAATATAAATCACACAGATGCTGCCTCACAAACTTGGAATGAGCATAGAAGCAAGTTTTAAAATAGCTAAAAATAGCCAAACCTATTTATCTCAAAGGTCATGCTCATTTGTTTCTACCACTTAGAGCTTCTGAATTCCTAGTCCCTGCCATTTACTAAGCATCATTTTTTGAGTCTTTTTCTTCAATTCTCAGAGCTTTGTTTTCCTAAAACAATGCTAAAAGCTGATTCAATTTTTTGTGACCAACACATAAAACCAGATTATAGTAAACTTTTTTCCTTTCTAGAATTTTTTCCTTAGGATTTTAAATTATTTTGAAAGGGATATTTACAAAACAAGATCTCATTAAAGAACTGTGGAGCAGAATTATACCAAAGACCATTCTGAGCAACAATTATATTGTGCAGATGGGAAAACTCAAACGTTTGGAATTCAGGTAATGTGCAGTGCCCAGATCACCTACTTACTGACTTTACTTGAGTTTTTTGCAATGCTGGTGATCAAACTCAGAACATTGTGCATGCTAGGCAAGTGCTCTATGACTGAGCTATACCCTAGCTTAACTTACTGACTCTATGTTAGAGGAACTATCTAATATTTACTTCTGGGTGGGTGGGGGTAGGGGAGTATTTATTTACATTTGGAGTCACCCTTTCTGTAACAAAATGTGAATAATTAATTCAATTAAATTTTTTTTGAAAACCACATTCCAGAGCTTCAAGCATCATTAGAGTATTTTTTTAAAGAAGTGCTTTATGATGTACATTGTTGTTGTTGTTGTTAGGTGCCGTCGAGTTGGTATCCAACTCATAGCGACCCTCATGGGTTTTCAATGGCTGTTTTGGGATTGCCTTGGGAGTAGATTGCCAGGCCCTTCTCCCATTTTTGCGGTGCTGGGAATTGAACTTGGGACCTCAGAGACTGCAGCGCAGCCCTCTACCAACTGAGCTAAATCCCAGCCCATGATGTACAATAGGAAATTGAAAATAAAGACATTTGCTCAGACTTTTCAATTTTCCATAAAATTCTTCAGTTCCAGAAGGATAAAATATCTCCTTTGTGCTTCTGCAAGGAAATGTTGTAATTATTACTATCTCCATTATCTTCAATGCTTGCAGCCATACCACTGTGGCTTCTGATCCTGTCAGATCTCGGAAGATAGCAGGGTCAGATCCAGTTAATACCTGGATGGGAGACCACCTGGGAACACCAGGTGCTGTAGGCTTGGGAGAAGGATCTGGCACCCTACTCCTAAAAAAACAATTAGCCATTGAAAACCCTATGAATAGCAGAGAAGCATTGACAATAGTGTTTTGTCTGTTGTACATAGGGTTGTTATGAGTTGGACACTGACTCAGTGGTACCTAACAACAGCAATAACATTATCTACAATGGGGCTGGGGTTTAGCTCACTTGGTAAAGTGCTGCTCTGTTCTCTCTGAGGCCCTCAGTTCTGTCCCCAGCACTTCAAAAACCAGAGAAGGATGTGGCAACCCACTCCTGAAGCAAACCCCAAACAATCACCCATTGAAAACCCTATGAGGGTCACTATGAGTCAGACCTGACTCAATGACACCTACCATTGTCTCCAATACATATTGTATCTTCACATGCCAAGATAATATTCTAGCTCCATCATGAATGTGAAAAGTGCAATTGCAGGGGTATTTACGGTGTGAAAAGAATGTCAAGATTACCTCTAAGTCAAGGTAATTGTTGAACATCTCTCAGCCTCAGATTCCTCATTTGTAAATCAAGCCAGTGACACCTATCCCATGGAGACCTGGGTCAGATTACATGACAAAATGTTAACCACCTTCTGCTTAGAGCCTGGCACATGCAGGCTCCAAACTTTGTTGAGTGTACTACTCGCGTAATGATTTCCCAGGTCCATTTTTCACTCCAAAAATGCTTTCTTAAAATCATGTAGTAGGCAGATTTTGTAAAACTGTCCCTCAGACTTAATCATAGAAAATTTCCCTGACCACATACATTTCGAGGTGTTTGGCCTAGGAACAAAGCCAGTGATTTTGCAATCATGTCTCTCCTCCTGAAACGCCTTTGCACAACAGAAAAATGAAGAGGTAGCAACTGTTGAAGGCAATCACTCAGATTGTAGACTGTAATTTTAGACAGCAAGAGCCACAGGCAGTGAGTTTAACTGAGGGGTTTTTATCCCACCCTGCCCCACTTCTCCCCTTTCTATTTCTTCTAATGGATGCCTTTTACATCTGTGTGGAACTGGAACACACTAAAATAAGAAATAATAGTGTATTGATATTGATTTTTTTGTCTTCCGGTTATGATGTCTTAAAAGCTTGAAATATTAAGAGATGGTTTTCATTTTTTAAAGCACAATGCAGCTAGGTACAGTGGCAGCAACTTGGGAGGATGAAGCAAGAGAATCATAATTTGAGCCCAGAAGTTGCACAATTTAGCAAAACCTTGACTCAAAAAAAAAAAAAAAAAGAAGAGGTAGGATAGGGGTACAGCTAAATGGCAGAGTACTTGCCTAGCATGCACAAGACCCTGGGTTCAATCCACTAAATGAACTATGCTGTAATTATTGGCCAAGTAGACTGTAAATGTTGATATGTCAAATAAGATATCTGGAAAGTTCCTGTTCATGAAGGCATGTGGTAAGTATTAGTTGGATGGATGAATGAATGTTAAATAATTATATGAGCAAATCTAGTTACTTATTAATTTTTATGTTAGAATTATAGTATGTGGATCTGGAAAGAGTCAGAAATACTGGTTCAACCCCAAAATTTAACAGGTAAGAAACTGAAGCCAAACAGAAGTCACTTAACTAAGGCATAGGCTGGCTGGGGTTTAGCTCAGTTGGTAGAGTCCTGCTCTGTGATCTCTGAGGGCCTGGTTTTGATCCCCAGCACTGCAAAACTGGGAGAAGGATGTGGCAATCCACTCCTGAAGTAATCCTGAAACAATTAGCCATTGAAAACCCTGTGAGGGTCTCCATGAATCAGATATGACTTGATGGCACCTAACAACAACAAGGCATAGGCTACTGGCATCTCTGGAAATTTTCTTACTTCCTGCAAGTTGTCATGCCATTTTTGTTTGCTTGTTTGTCTTGATACATGGTCTTGGCCTTGCTGTCAGTACTTCATGTTGACAGACCTTTATTGATGGCCCACCTTGTTTTAGTTCATGTCCCATTTGTGCGTAAAGATGTCCTTGACCTTTCTTTCTTTCTTTCTTTCTTTCTTTCTTTCTTTCTTTCTTTCTTTTTTGAGACACTCTCACTGTGTATCCCTGGTTGGCATTGAACTTGCTATCTTCTTGGATCAGCCTCCTGGATCACAGGTGTGTACCACCACACACAGCTACAAATTAACTTTTAATCTATATACGATTGGCTTAATAAATTAATAAGGTTTTCCCTCCGGGTTTGCTTTAATAGTTTTAGGATGCTTTGAACCATTCCTACAACAAGTATTTATTGCAGGATCCTGTTCTAAGCAGTGAACAAAACAAACCAAGATTTTGTATTCAGGGAAATTATCTTCTAACAGGAGAAGGAGAGGCAATAAAAGCAAGGAAATATACAATATGTCAGATGGTAATAAGTATTCAAATAAAGCAAGGATATAAGTAGATGTCCAAGAGAATGACAACATATGTCTACACAAAACTTGTTCACAATTTTTTGTTTGTTTGTTTGAGACAAGGTCTCATTACATAGTTCAGGCTGGCCTCGAACTCTTAATCCTCCTGCCTCAGCTTCCTGCGTTCTGGAATTACAGGTGTGTGCCAGCATGTCCAGCTATAAGTATTCTTGACAGCATTATTCATAATAGCCAAAAAGAGAAAAGAACATTTATATCCATGGACAATAAAAGGAGGATCATCCATACAACAAGATGTTATCAGAATAAGCAATGATTATTTCCATATGCCTTAAGAAGGGTGAACTTTGAGGGAAAGAAGCCAGTCATGGAACCACATATGGTATAATTCCATTTATATGAAAAGTCTGAGAATAGGCAAATACAAAGAGATTGAAAATAGATTTGTGGGTGGCCTTGATTGGGAACTAGGGAATTTGGTGGTGGTTGACTGAGTATGGGGTAATTTGTGGTATGACTATTGGTCAAATCTTTCATCACTGTGACAAACTACCCAATAGGAATGACTTGGGGGAGGAGGGATTTATTTTGTCTCATGGATTCAGAGGTTTTGGCTAGAATCTTTGGCTGTGCTGATTCTGGGCCTGGGGTGAGCAGGACACCATGGTGGCCAGAACATGGGGACAAGGATACTCATCTCCTGGGGGACAGGAAAGGTGGGTGGGCTACATGGGCTAGCCAGCTCTTTCCTTTTTCTCTTTTATCTATCTGGGCTCCTAGCCTATGGGACAGTGCCACTCACATTCAGGGCAGGTCTCCCCCTTAGTTAACCCTCTCTGGAAAGGACTGCACAGACGCTCCCCAAGGGGTACTTTGCTAAGGTCCTGGGTGCTTCTGAATTAGATCAAATTGACGAGCAAAATGAACCATCACAAGGGGGAGGACTAAAGGATATGGGGTTACTTTGGGGAATATTGACACTGTCCTATACCCAATACTGGCGATGGGTTCAAATTATCTGATTACAATAAAAGTCATTGAGTTGCCCACTTTAAGTGGGTATATTGTATGCTATGTGAATTATATCCCAACAAAGCTGTTTTAAAATGATGGAGCATACTGGGAGAAGGATGGGCTGCTACTGTTTTATAAGGACAGCCAAGGAAGATCTCATTGACAAAATGACAACTGAGCAGAGACTACAGGAATTGAAAGAGTTTCCTGTGGGTAAATGGGGAAAAAGTATTCTAGGCAGAGAAGACAGCATAGTCAAAGGTCCTGTGGGGAATAAAAGATTGGGATATTGAAGAAATAGCAAGAAGGTCAAATGGTTGTAGAGTGAGCGAGTAAGGAGTAGAGGAGAAGGTAAGAGAACTAAAAGGTGGGGTGGGGACATGTAGGAAGACCTTGTAGACCACCGAAGGATGGTGGCTTTCTTCTCAATGAAATGGGCAGCCACTCAAACTTTTAAGCAGGGGCATAGCAAGATTTTTAAGCACATCATTCTGTTGTGTTTATCACAGATCAGAAAATTAACCCATTTCAAAGCCCTAGTCAAAGGAACTTTTGGCTTCCCTTCTGAGCTTAAAGCTCAAAACATAAACAGAACCAAGGAAGGGGGCTCACATACCCAGGCCTGCAGAGACCATTATCCCATCTTCATGGTCAGATTTTGGGGCCAGGAAGGAGACTGCAGCTCTGGGGCTGGATCTTGCACAATTTCATCTGGTGGTGGCTAGTTTTGTAACACTTTTCTTTGTAAGAGGAGCCTGCCATCAAAAGAAGCAGCATTTGCACTTGACAGTAAGAATGTCAGGCCATAAAAGGACTATCTCTTATAACTGGAAGCTTCCAAGATGGGGGTACAGATGCATAGGAAAAGTAGACTTGTGAGACCCTGTGTAAACCAAAGAATAGGAGGAAAGAAGGTAAGTTCTGAGTTCATGGGCTGTAAAATTCACATATTTATCCTTAACTTCTTTCTCTCTAGTGCTGCTTACCAAGAGACACTGCAGAATCCATGGGAGTGAGGAAGGAAGACAGGAAAAGGGAAGTGATGAATTAATCTACTGTGATGACAAAATTGCCATACTGCATTCAAAGCCAATTTTAGAATAGTTTTTCTTACTTCCAAATGAAACTATTTAAAGAATACACCCTTTCTAAACGCTCCAATTTTCTATTGGTGGTGATATCCTCTAAGATCTATTCTCCTTGTGTAACATCACCATTGACAAAGGAGGAGGGTCCTGCATAAGATCTCTCAAGGAACCTGGTGGTCTGATTACCAGACAGTTGTGTGGTGGGAGGTGAGAACTTCCCTCTTGGGTTCAGTTGTTCTTAGGATCTCAAATGGCATTCAACAGGAAACAGGAAATGTTAGTGGGATGGATGAATTGATAGGGGGCAGGTAAGCTCTTACTGAGCCCTAAAAATGAGCTACCCAAATGCAACCGATGCAATTGTGTATACTCTAGAGGAAATATCTGCACAATTAATACAAATAACCTATTGGATAGAAATTTCTATCTTGAGTGTGCTTATTATTCTGGTTTTGAGACTAGTTTGGGGAAGGAAGATTGTGATGTTTGTTTGATAGGAACATCCAGGGAACCATCTAGATGTGTGTGGAGGCTCCTGAGGCCAGGCTGAGCAGGTGGGGCGTTTGCAGAGTCGGGATGAACAAGAGATGAGGTTTGAGATCTTTGAAACTGAGGATGGTCTGAACGAGACATCAGTTTTTAACTTTTCTCCTCTCATCCTTGGCTTCCCACTCATTATATCTTTTTTTCCTCTGCCTCTTGTCCCTTTTCTCTCTGTCCCATTTTCTCTGTATGTATACTATCATACCAAACTGAAGCCTATTTTATTGATTATTGTACTGACTAAACTACAATTTATTTTCTTGTGTATATTTTTTCATTCATTCTTCTGCAAGTTACTAGGGAGAGAAAACAAAAGACAAACTTGATCTAAGCCCTATGATCACTACTATAAGTGGCCAAGGAAAAACAAAAATTTTTAATGGTGGATTCTGGTGAGTGAGTCATTGATAAGAAAAAATAAATAAATAAAGGAAGGAAGAAACAATGAAAGAAAGAGAAAAAAAAAGAAAAACCTTTCCCCATTGACTCCAAATATACGCAAAAGTTCTCAAAACTTCCTCAGTCAAGAAGAAAAGTGGTGACTTAGAAAGGAGGAAAGGCCATCCTATTTATATTATATAAGAAGCAGGAATTGATTTTTGATAAGGAAGCAAGCAGCTGCAAATGCTGGAGTTCAGCTTTCCTGGGAGATAGTTGCTCTATTTCAGGGTCCTGGGGAAGCTGGAACAGGTGCAGTCTCATTTTTCCCCTCACAGTTCAGAGGGGTGTAGCCAGCTAGAAGGAAAACAACAAACAATGGACTCAGCCCAAAGGGGCTGTTCAGGCAGCACAAGGCACCAACCAGCCTGATGCTCTGATACAATTCGCCAAGCCCTTCTGAGATAGCCGGCTAGGCAGACTCCCACCCGAAATAAAATCAGCATTGCACCTGTCACATGCTGCATGTGCTAAGTTTCTGAAAATAATACAGAAAGAAGATAACAAAAATATTCATACCAATGCCCTTATAGAGGCTGTAGCTCTAGGACTTATTATGGTGGGGCAGTGAAAGGAAAGGGGTGGGAATAATCAATCGTCTTTGTTTCTAGTGTACTCCAGTTCATTCAGACAATGGGAATTCTTAGAGGTTATACATAGGGAACCATCTTCCCATATACTTAGTTTATAGTTATCAAGCATGAGCTTACTTTTGTCAGCGCTGAGTCTCCTCTCTTCTTTTCAAGATTTACTTATTTCTTTTTAATGTAAGATTTTTCTAAGAACAGAAAGTAACACAAGAAAGAGGAAGCAGGAAAGTGGAGAGGCCAAGAAGGCTAAGGAGGGAGATGCTAAGTGTTTTCAGGGTGCTACAGTCCGTGCCGCAGCCTAAGGACCCAGGGTTTCCTGAAGGCCGGTTGAGGAGTGGGCAATTGGGTAACAGCAAACACAGCAGCTCAGAGGCAGTGTGAATCTGTTCTGTTTATTGTTCGGATAGCTCAGTTTTTTATACAGTCTTTTTTAGGCTTAGGTCAAGCAAGTAGTAAGAATACATGCAGTTTTACGCACACCTAATAGTCATAATAGCCCATGGTTTAAAGCATAAACTTTTCTGTGTTAAGATAACAAGCACCTGATAGGTCTGTCTCTTTGCAGAGTTTTCATAAATGATAAGCTATAATAGGGTATTTTGGACTCTATCCTTATTTATCATTTTAACCCCTTATATGTTTCTATGTAAGGCAGGGGACGCTTTTCATAAATGATAAGCTATAATAGGGTATTTTGGACTCTATCCTTATTTATCATTTTAACCCCTTATATGTTTCTATGTAAGGCAGGGGAGGGTCAGGCTGACCAGAACAATAGCTTCTACTCTCATTCTCTAGCTGGGAACTAAGGTCTGCCTTTAGACAGATAAGCACCTCTGTTAAATTGTCAAGGAGACTTTTGTACTGAGGGAACAGGCCTGTGTCTTCTTTTAATTGCTCTATACTTTCTTTGTAAACCTTAGCTATCATAAATTGGGCCACTTCAATCCAGTTAGGGGCTAACAACTCAGCCTGTTGCAGCTGAAGCATAAATCACTTAATGTTTGAGTTCCAGGGTGGAAGTTGCTGGTCAGCTTTAACTAAAATATTGTCCACATAACTTTTACAATTGGAGGTCATTACTTCTAATTCATTTACAAATTCCCTCAGTCATGTCATTCTTTCAGCATTTGTTTCATTAGAGTTTAATACAATATTAGTTATGAGTATTAGTCCTAAACATGAAGTAATCATAATAATTAGAAGCAGTAATCCTATTCCTAGAAAGCAAAAAGCACATTTTCCTTTTCTTCATCCCCATCCATTTCTTGGAAGATGAGTTCCTTGAACCCCTCTTCCCCATATCCGGACCTTGTCAGACAATATGGTTAGAAATGGCTGTGGCTTCAGGGGAAATGGGATTCCACAAACCTCTGACACTTGTCACAAACTTACCTGCGATAGAGATGTGAGTTGGGTGTGAGAAAATCGAGGGTGGCAGGGGCTTTGGTGACCTGAAAAGCACGTTCCCTCTGGAAGGCTCCTCAGCTAGAGCCAATTGTAGCCATGGGAGAACATGATCTTGGTGTTTCCAGGTCTTCTGAGTTTTTAAAAGAAGCCAGAAATTTGGATCCTATATACAAATTTCCAATTTTTAAAACATTAGCAATTGTATTAGTCTGCACTGCTAAAACAGAAATACCTGCGTCCTTACAATTTATGATGAGAAATGTACTTTCCCATTGTCCTGGAGGGTGGGAAGTCCAAGATCAAGATGCCTGGCAGGTTCAGTTGTCTGGTGGCAACAGCTTCCAAGATGGCGCCATGTAGCTGTGTCCTCGCATGGCAGAAGGCAGAAGGGCAAGTGAGCCAAATGCTGTGTGGAACCTCTAAAATGAGGGCCTCAATCCCATACACAATGGAGATGCCCTCAGAACCTGATCACCTCCTACAGTCTCAATTTCTTAATATTATCATATTCACAACATGTCAGTTTTGGAAAGGTCCTACTCAAACCACAGCAGGGAGTTCAAACAAAACACATCTATCTGCTGTATTTGGCCAATTGGCTGCTGGTCTGTCACCATTGTCCTATACAACTTGTTACATTCATACCGACTGCTGCTTTTCAACCTCCCCTTCTATGCCAGCTGTGAATCACTATTGACTTCAATGTGGTTTGGTTTAGCTTCGTCTTGTCAGCTCCCTCATGTCCTTTTAGGTCTGGAGCATGTCCCCATCCCCCTTAAGACTTCTTGTCACCATCCCTCCTTGTTATGTCTTATTCAATCCTCACTTTCCCTCCCTTTTTCTATGGTGGCCTTTCTGCACATCTTCCTCAGCCCATTCTTTCATTTAATACATATTGATTGATGCTGATTATGTGCTAGGGACTCTTCTAGACAGGGAGACCATGAGTGAAAAGGACAGGCAAAAAAAGCCCTGCCCTTGCTGAGCTCACATTTCCATCTTCCTTGACCCCTACCTCCTGAATCCACAGAACCTGTACGAAGGTCCAAGGTTTCACCACAGCTGTGCTACCTAGGGACAGTAATAGACCCTCAGCAAAGGACTGCAGCATGTAAATCACCTTCTCCTGGTCTAAAATGAAGAGCTTCTTACTGGTGAAGAGCATGGTTTCTACTTCCTGCAATCCCACAGCCCTGCCTCAAATGATTTTGAACACAGGACGTTTCTGAACATGGCTACCATTTGATTGATTAAACTGATTTTCTCATAAACAATGGAATGGAGCACATTAGAATAAATAACCACTTCTCATATCTGCTCTTTGAAGAAGATTAAAAGTGTTTTCTTTTACTTTGATTTTCAAAATACAACATTTATTTTGCAGCATTGGTTAACTGTCATCAGAGAAGAAATAGCTTGGATTTTAGAAATTTACTTTGAGGACTTCACAATGCCTCAATTTTATGCCATGAGATTTGTAGAGAAACTAATCAAAGGGATAAAATGGAGGAGGAAGATCCATTGCACTTCTTGTTGATAATGATCTAAGACTGCAGGTCACTGTCTTTGTGCTTTTAATGACGTAAACCTGCTCATTCTGTAAGGTATGTAGGTCTCTTGTGACTCCATTCCTTCAGAGCTTCCTGGATAGGTAAAATTATGTGAATGGCAGGCCTGAGCTGGGAGCTAGTGACTGTCCACCTTTGACTTTGACTTTGGCCCCGACCCAAGTCAGATCAGAAGAGCAACTGGGGTGCTTGAGTTCTTGTATCTTAGTTCACAGGGTGACTAAGAAGTGGACATCTGTGGCTTAGGCTGGCCCAGCAATCAGCCTCTCTTTTTCTTGAACAGGACCCTGATTTCCTCCACTTATTCCATGTGGTTTCAACAAAGGTCACAAATCTCAGATCTGCCATTAGTAGTTTTCATCCTTTCTGACCTCTCAAGTCAAGTCAACGAGATTCTAGTGGATGTTTATGAATCAGTTGGTTAAAAGAATCTATTTCTGATGATGATATGATACATATCAGATATGTGAAAATAGGAGAGGGAGGGAGGAAGGGAGGGAGAGAGACAGAGAGAGAGAGAGAGAGAGAGAGAGAGAGAGAGAGACAGAGACAGAGACAGAGACAGAGAGAGAGGGAGAGAACAAAATGGGAGGGAGAAGGAGAGAGTTATTTCAGTTCCTGATCACATTTATTATTGAGCCTCTGGACCCAGCTATACCTGAAGCAAATGTATGCTTTCACTTTACAGTTAAGTGTACTGACTTCCTTTGTCTCAGACAGTTTGAACCAGATCTCATTATTTGCAATTAAAAGAGTTCTAATTGGTCCTTAACTTAAGCATTTAATAAGTATATATTGAGTATCTATTATGTTCCAGGGACTATGCTAGGAAGTGTTGGGGATACAGAGCTGAACAAGGTTATCTTTTTGTAAATTAAAAGTCTAAAAATTTTGTTTTTTATTAGCACCTTCACATCTCTCTCTCTCTCTCTCTCTCTCTCTCTCTCTCTCTCTCTCTCTCACACACACACACACACACACACACGTTTTTAGTAGAACACTTGATTGTAAGTTGAAAAGATCAATTTATACCTAATGTGTATCTCTTTCGAATTAGGACAATCTCACCATCAAATTCAGAAAAATTAACAGTGTCCTGGGTGCTGGGATTATAGGAAGTATTACTTTTGAAAAAGAAAAAGAGTGTATCATCTCTAAAATAAAAATGTTTCAAGAAATGCCCCCAGGGCATTTGAAAATCATTGATTTCCACAGCAAATCCTGGCGGTCAAGATCACCACCACCAGGAGGCGCTACTGGATTTTGAATGAACCACATCAGGACAATTTGGCTTCCTTCTTGTAAAAGGAAGGTAAAAGCCACCTCACAGGATCTTGGGGAAGATGAAAAGATACTCCTGTGAAAGTGAGAGGGTCCTTTTCATTCTCCTAAATCTAAGTGGAGACTGAGGGAAGGGAAGCCCAAGGAATCTCTGTTCTAATTGATTATATTCCTAAAACCAGAACAAAGTCAATGCTTCCTCCTTGGTCCCACAGCTCTACACCCACTCATTATTAGAGTGCTGGAGCAGAAGGAAACTTGGAAATCAGTTTTGCTGGTTCACTCTCTCCTTAAGAATCTGAAGAAAGTTATGCACCTTAATCCCAGAAAATGGCAGGATTTTAAATTATCTGTTTTTTACTGAATTTTGAATAGAATTCACAGGGATTGTCAAACCCAGTTAAGGACCTTTGTTGATTGACTTCAATCACCCTAATTTACCTAGGAAAACATGATGCAGAGAAATCTAGGCCACTGCCTGAAGTGGAGGCTCAACCCTATGACCTGTGAAAAGATGCATACGATTCTAATGTGTATAGGCAGGGTTTTTTAGTCTAAAATATTCAACCTGAGGAAAATTTATTTATATAATTATTATTATAAATTATGAACAGGAGTATCTTTATGTACAGTTTTTTTTTTTCTGTGTTTGAGATTTTGTTTTGTTTTTGAAACAGGATTTCCCTACGGAGCTCATGCAGATCTGGAACTATGGAGCTCAGGCTGTACGTGAACTTGCTATCCTCTTGACTTTGCTTCCTGAGTGGCTTGTGCCACCACACCCAGATTTCAGATTTGTTTTTTATTTTCTCTTTTTTGTTTTTGTAAGAAAAAGTCTAAGAAAGAGAGATCCTGAGCCGCAGGGAATGATAAATATTAAAAATCTATTTTCAAAGGACTTTACCAATTTATACCCCTAGTTACAATGTCATGGGCAATTTGAACCCCCTAGCCAATATTGGGGCTGGGATTTAGCTCAGTTGGTAGAGCGCTGCGCTGCAGTCTCTGAGGTCCCAAGGTCAATTCCCAGCATCGCAAAAATGGGAGAAGAGCCTGGCAATCCACTCCCAAGGCAATCCCGAAACAGTCAGCCATTGAAAACCCTATGAGGGTCGCTATGAGTTGGATACCGACTCGACAGCACCTTACAACAACAACAACAGCAAGCCAATATTGAGTGTTACTGAAACTCCCAAACTCCACAAATTCTAACCTAAAGTGGAAAGGAAGAAATGCCCCTTTACCACTGCTTACCTTCATGTCATGAAGGTGTACTATCTTTAATATCTATATTCTTTATCCTTAATAAACTTAGTCTATATTCTCTACTCTAAAAAAAAAAACAACTCATTGCTCCATTACTTTACTTTTGTTTATAGTGGAACTGACTTTTTCTTTTCATATATTTATTGACCATTTAGCCTGCAGTGGTACCACTGTGGCATCCGATCCAATTAGATATTGGAAGCTAAGCAGGGTCGAACCTGGTTAGTACTTGGAAGGGAGACTGCCTGGGATCACTAGGTGCTGCTGTAGGCTTGGGATAAGGACCCAGCAACCCACTCCTCCCAAAAAACCAATCAGCCATTGAAAACTCTGTGAATAGCAGAGAAGCACCACAATAGTAGTTCATCTGTTGTACATAGGGTCGCTATGTGTTGAACATCGACTCCATGGCACCTAACAACATTAGCGATTTTAACTCTTGTTTGGGGAAGTCTTTCTGTTTATTGAAGGGTTTATTAATGAATTTGAAGTTTTAGATGGCCATTAAAGAAAAACAATATGCTGGTGATGGGCTTGGTTATTAAGCTCTTGTCTAAAAGATATTTATCCTATAATTTCTCCAACGGCAGTATTTCTACCTATGCCTCATCAAAATGTGCCAGGGAGATGTGAGCCTGAGGGAATTCATTAGTAATTAGCACTCAACCAGATTTACCTCCCTGCTGGAGACAAAAATGGAATGCCTCAAAGAGAGGACTTCTAAACATCAAATGCATTGAGATGATTTAACAAAATATCTTAAGTGGAGTGGAGGCAAAAATGAAAATATCCTAGTAGAGACAGAAAATATCCACACATTTATGCAGAGACACAAAGCAGCCAGGTGATATTTTCAAAGCAAGGGTTAGGGTACAATTGAGGCAGGATAGAAAGGCAGGGAAAACTTGGGGACATGGGAAGGAAAGGGCTTCTGTCATCCTGGGAGCTGGTCTGAGTTTTACCAGCCTAGAATTGCAACACAATTAGAAGAGAAAGGCTACGGTGAGCCCTGCTGGCCTAGAAGCCAGGGCTTCCCTAAGAATCTCACCAAACCAGATCAGGGATTAAAATTAAAGTTATCAGACCTAGATAATTTCCTTAAGACTAGATCTAGTAGGAACTTCCTCAAATATCCCAATCTAGGTATTTTAACAATGCTTCATTTTTTTAACCTATAAATCTATACCAGACGTCCATTGGGACCCTGTTGAGCAATGTAACTTCAAAAGCCCCAAATCATACATATAACCCATTGTAGAGACGCCTAAGTGTGCCTCTCTCTCTCTAAATGCCCGTGCTTCATTCTGGAAGCATGTGCTGTCTCTCACCCTGTTACCTAATAAACTTCCAACTGCTTCACTCTCTTACTGACTTGTCCTAAAACTCAGTTTTGCAAAAGAGCCAAGAACTTGACTTCTCCTGGAGTGGAAGTCCCAAAGGGGGAGCTCCTCAGGGCAGGTGGTAACATTGGGGTACAGCACCCCTAAACCCACTAACATTATGACCCATAACTCTTGAAGATACTAACAAATACAGACATCCCTGATGTTACTTTTGTCTCATGATTCCAATGTGTGGTTTTGGAGATATTTCTGCCTTGGTTGTTTTGTTATTTCAGAAACAGATACACGTTTTAAGAGAAATTAAATCATATATATAATCAATGCTGAAAGTCAAGCCAGCATTTTAGCTTTCTCTCTCTCTCTCTCTCTCTTATTTATTTATTTATTTATTTATTTATTTTGGTACTGGGGTTTGAACCCAGGGCCTGGCGCTTGCATGCTTTGCAAGTGCTGGACCACTGAGCTGCACCCCAAGCCCATTTTTTTTTTTTACTTTTTGAGACAGGGTCTCACTAAGTTACGCAGACTGCTTCTGGTCTCGAATTTGCGATCCTCCTGCCTCCGCCTCCCGAGCCGCTGGGGTTACAGGTGTGCGCCACCGCGCCTGGCCCCATTTTGTTGTTGTTAGGTGCCGTCAAGTCGGTATCCGACTCATAGCAACCCTCATAGGGTTTTCAATGGCTGACTGTTTCGGGATTGCCTTGGGAGTGGATTGCCAGGTCCTTCTCCCATGGCCCCATTTTAGCCTTCTCTACTTGTGGTGTGATCATTTGTCTATGTTTATGATAAAAAATTATTATTGACAGTTTTTCAAGAAACAAGATGGAATTCTGTACTGAGATTCTTCAAGCTTGAGCTCCAGCCAGAGGTGAACTGTGTTTTGGAAGATCTGAGAAAATAAGCTCCATTAATTCTTTTTTTTTGTTTTGTTTTTTTGTTTTTTTTTTTTTTTTCGTACTGGGGGTTGAACCCAGGGCCTTGCGCCTGCATACTCTGCAAGTGCTGGACCACTGAGCTGCACGCAGACTGGCTGTGGTCTCGAACCTGCGATCCTTCTGCCTCTGCCTCCCGAGCTGCTGGGATTACAGGCGTGCACCACCGCGATGGCAGCTCCATTAATTCTGAAGAGTGCAAAGAAGGATCTTGAAATACCCTTCGCTTCTCCACTTTATCGAACCTAGCACATTCCTCCCAGCAGCTGCTCCAAATCTTTCCCACTTTCTCTGAACCCTCCTAAGTTGCGTTGTGGAGGCAGTCGGATGCTGGGTGACCTTCCTCATCCAAATTCCTCTTCATTTCCAGCTGTCCCCAGCTCTGCTCCTGGTCTGTTGTAATTCTTTTAAGAATTCTTCTTACATTTATATTCCCCTTCCCGTGGCCCCTATGCTTTGTTAAGTAGAGTGGTTCACTAATTAAGATGTTTTGAATGAATGACTGGACCAAAATCAACTTCAACAAGATGGACTCCAGATTTTATATACAGGTAGATCTTGATTATAGTCAGTTGCCTTGGCCAATGAACCTAGGAGGGAGCTCAGCAGAGGACTCTTAACAGCCCCAACTATGAACCTGGTTTTATCGATCATTTACTGGGTGATCTTGGATAAGTTATTTAATTTCTCACCACACCCCTATTCCTCAGATGGTTCCCCTCTAAAAATGTGAATAATAAAAACTCCTGCCTTCACAGAGCTTTTGGGATATATTAAATAAGAGAAAGAACTTGGCACAGAATGTGCCACAAATAAGTTCCCAAGGTATTTATAATACACATTGTCGTGTATAATCAGTGTATCAAAGCTCAGAGTAATTTGCCAGGTTTGTAAACTCTCTTTCCAATCTCTTTGTGTTATATGCAGGCGAATGTCAGTTAAAAAGGGTGTGGATGGAAGCAGATGTTGAAGGAGAGCTGGTGGGAATTGTTCATTGACCATCCCCCTGATTTTAGAGCTTCTGTCTCTGGTGCCAGGAAAATCTCCCCTCCTCTGTTTCACTGGAGAACAGAACCAGAGGCTCCTGCTTCACTTTCCACGGAGCTCTGGGAGCCACATGTGCCTTTGTTTCTAGTAGAACCCAGCTCAGTGCCTGGCACGGGATCAGGTGCATGTAATGCCTGTGCAGTGGAGTTGCTTGAGTCCTCACTCCCTTCTCATGCGTGCATTCTAGACAGTGTTTTCTTCTATACTTGTCTGATCACATCTTAGAGATCATTTCTGCTTTTTTATTTCTTGGAAAGAAAAAGCACATGCTGTTTAGATGTAGAAATGCTGTCTGCTGCCCCCCCCCCCATCCTTTTAAGTCCAGTGAGGGTGTTTATTTTTTGGTTTTTGTTTGATTTTCTAAAATAATATCTAACTGTAGCGACATCTACTGGTAAAATGGAGTTCTCAATTAAGGAAATTGTAGTAGTGGGATTCACAAGTTATTTGGACAATTCTTTTTTCCCTAAGTGTAGGTCAGGCAAATGTGCAAATAAATGTTCTTTTATAATTACAACTAAACCACTTCATTAAAATCACTTTCCTGTTAATGATTTCTGAATGTTAAAAGCCTTTCTGTTTGAGATACTACTTTTGTAGTCATTGAAAAATCATAGACTGCGCTGCTGAGAAGCCTTTGGAAAGGACCACGTAAGAGACAGTGTGAGATCCTGAGAAAGAGACAGCATTGAAGTGACTGATACCGAGTTGAAAGGTTGGGAGTCATGGCTAACATGGCTTTGCCATTAACTGATGAATTCCAGGGCATTGCTCACAACTGGATTATTATTTGAAAGTTAATTTATATACCAGCTTATAATTTTCAGATGAGTAAATTCTCAAGATATCCATCAGTAGGTCATTTTACACAATATACCTGAAATATTGTGCCTTTGCAAAAAAGAAAAAAGGAAATAAGAAATAATGCTTTTGTAATAGCAAAGATTTTTAAAACTGTAAAATGAACTTTTTAGCAATAGTTTTTTTTAATTACCTTAAATTCTAGGGGAGATATAACTATGTAATTCTCCAGTAACTGGTTGTTGTCTTGTAAAATGTTAACTAC
Source organism: Pedetes capensis (assembly GCA_007922755.1). Taxonomy (NCBI): domain Eukaryota; kingdom Metazoa; phylum Chordata; class Mammalia; order Rodentia; family Pedetidae; genus Pedetes; species Pedetes capensis. The sequence goes on along the minus strand of VMDO01030373.1, from coordinate 1,335 downwards.
CTCTGTTGGTGCCACTGAGGTTTATCAGTGGGGATGCCTTTGGCTAGATGTCCTCTTGGCTGCAAGAAGCTCCAGCATCTCAGACATCATCTCTTTACATAAGCAAAAACCATTTTTATCAGAAGCCTCTGGGTGAGGAAAAGGAACTCTTTCCCAGAAGTGTTGCCTATAAGCTTACCCTCATGTTTTATTAGCCAGAATTGGTTTCTTTGCCCCTTTCCAAGCAAGAGAGTTGGAATTACCATGGTTGGGTTAAAGATTAATTAAAAGTCACCCCAACCTCAGCTCCATCCCTATGGCAGTGTTAGGGTCATCTTCCCTGGGCATATTATCTGAGAACAAAATTGGGGCTATTCAAGCAAGGAAAAGGGGATAGGTGGATTTGAGTAAACCTCCAATAGTGAGTAGGAGTGTAGGAGGGAGTGAGGCTGGTGTGGAAGTTGGAGAAAGGTTCATTTGATTTTTATTTGGTTTGGAGGTAGGAGAGGCCTGAACATACTTACATGTAGAAGAGGAGCCAGCAGAAAAGAAGTGTGAGAAATTAAAACAAAACAAAACAACAACAACAAAATAAAAAAAATAAAAAAATAAAAAGGGTTGTGGGGAGTACCGGGAACAGATGGGAAAGAATGGAATCTATTGCCACACTGTGTAGCCCAAGTTGGTCTTGAACTCATGATCTTCTAGCCATAGCCTACCATGGGGCCAAGATTACAAGTGTGTACCACCATGATGGCTCAGATTTTTATTTTTATTTTTTGCTATCCATATTATACAGAAAATTAGTTAAATCTAAATAAGATAATATGGTCTGTGCCATAGCACTGTGGCATCTGATCCCATCAGATCTCAGAACGTAAGCAGGGTGGGGCCTGGTTAGTATTTGAATGGAAGACCACCTGGAACACCAGATACTGTAGGCTTGGGAGAAGGACCCAGCAACCCACTCTCAAAAATCAATCCGCCATTGAAAACCCAATGAATAGCAGAGAAGCACTGACAATAGCGTTTCGCCTATTGTAACTAGGGTCGCTATGAATCAGATACCAACTTGATGGCATCTAACAACAAATAAGATAATATCATTTTACTGATGTTAATTTCTTCATTTTGCAAAATTTATTTGCTCATTTAGGGAATGTCATGTTAAAGGAAACACATACTGTAGAATTTTAGGGATATGGTAATTTTATGTGTCAATGTGGCTAGGCTATAGCAGCCACTTGTTTAGTCAAACACCAATTTACATGCTGCTGTGTTGTTGTTGTTGTTAGGTGCCGTCGAGTCGAGTCTGACTCATAGCGACCCTATGTACAGCAGATCGAAACACTTGCC
>VMDO01030372.1:0-21398 GCA_007922755.1 Pedetes capensis | reverse complement strand
GAAAGAATCAAAGTAAGCTTATCTTTAGAGATATTAGCCTACCCATGTTTATCTCTGTTCACAAGGGCAAATTATGGAATGAGCCTCATATAGCAGTAATCTTAACTTCTACTTCCATGAAAAATTTTGCAACTGTCATGATCAGATTTGTTGTTGTTGTTGTTAGGTGCCATAGAGTCGGTAATCCCACTCATAGCAACCCTGTACACAACAGGCGAAACACTACTGTCAGTGCTTCTCTGCTATTCATAGGGTTTTCAATGGCAGATTGACTTTTGGGAGTAGGTTGCCAGGTCCATCTCCCAAGCCTACAGCACCTGGTGTTCCCAGGCGGTCTCCCATCCAAATACTAATCAGGCCGACCCTGCTTAGCTTCAGAGATCTTACAGGATCGGATGCCACAATGCTACGGCTGCAGGCATGATCAGATTTAGAGAGCCATTTATCCCTCATAAATTCAAAAATTACTTCAAATTGTGTTAGGAGAGCCTTGGTACAGAATGCCTCTTATTTGCACAGTGGTCAAAGAGGTTTTGAAAGAAATGTGAGGGTGAGAAATAACAGAAACGTTAAAGAATAAGGACTCTATTAAGCATATGTGACATTTCAGACTTGAAAATTAGAAACTATAATTAGAATTAATTAAAATCCCAGACAATTAAAAGTGAATTTTTAAATCAAAAAATATTTTGATGAATAAGTCAGAAACTTTTATTGTATGTCAGAGAATTCCCCTGAAGCCCAATGGATCAATTTGTAAAACAGGCAAGTTTTCCATTTTTTTTTAGAGCTCAGGTTCAAAATAATGGGTCGTGCCAATAAATTAACTAGTTAATTAGGAACTATAAGGATCATGAATGCAGGATGCACTTTCTGTGCAAATATAGTTCAGAACCTTGTAATAAGGAGATTCAGAGAGAATAAAATAATTGCCTTTCTTTATGACACTACTGATGAGGATATAAAGTTTTATGGTCTCATTTGTATTTTGGCAAAGTCTAAAACACTTAATTGCTAAAATAATTTTGAGAACAATAACTATTTTAAAATCTCTAAATTTCAAGAAAAATAAGTTCTCTCTAAATCATCATGAAAGGCAGTTTGGAAGAATAAAACAAAATGTGAGGGTACTGTAGGGGTTTACGTGTACTTTTGTGTGTGACAAGGTATATGTATAAATTTGAGCCTGATGCAGAAAGTCCCTCACTCAGTGCTGGGCACAAAGAAATATTCAGTGAATTCTATTAATTATTGTCAAAGTAGCAAATTACTAGTCGTTGTTTTTGTTGTTAGGTGCCATCGAATCGGTTTCCGACTCATAGTGTCCCTTATAGGATTTTCAATGGCTGACTGTTTTGGGATTGCCTTGGGAGTGGATTGCCAGGTCCTTCTCCCATTTGTGCAGTGCTGGGAATTGAACTCAGGACCTCAGAGACTTCAGCGCAGCGCTCTACCAACTGAACTAGATCCCAGCCCCCACAAATTACTAAGAAAGACTAAAAAGTAAACTTGGGAGATAAACAATTATTAAAACTCACTCAGATAAGAGTTACAATCAATTTTATATCAGGTAAAATTCTTAGTGTTAACTGATCTCATCAAAAACTAGAGTTGTAAGTTAGAAAGCCATGGGTGTTTTTTGATTAAACATTTTCTGAATTTTTCATGTCCGTAGGAAACTGTTAAGTGTCTAAGTAAGCTAATGTAATCTAAATAAGATATGCAATATGGCAAAACTGCACGTGATTAATGTCTACTCTTAAATTATCTATGGGTCTAGGGTTTAGCTCAGTTTGTAGAGTACTGCTCTACCCTCTCTGAGGCCCTGGGTTCGATTCCTAGCTCCACAAAAATGGGGGAAGGACCTAGCATCCCATTCCCAAAACAATCCTGAAACAATCAACCATCAAAAACCCTATGAATAGCAGAGAAGCACTGACATAGTACCAGGCATAATACAATGTTAGGAGTGTTTCGATCTGTTGTACTTAGGGTTGCTATGAGTTTTTCCTGACTGTACTTCACCTAACAACAACAATAACAACAACAACAACAACAACAGTTCACTTATAAGTTCTATGGTAATTTAGAATTTTTGGAGATGATTTCACACTCTGAGTAGAATGGTTACATGGGATGTTTTTAATTTCTGTCTTATGCTTCTCTCACCCACATGTTCCAGTCGCTACGCATTATTTGCCATTCTCTGAACATAGTAAGTTCTTCTTCTATCTGTGCTGTCAATTATGTTGTTTCCCCAATCAGGAAAGCCCTGCTTTACTATAAGGTAAGATGCACCTGGGCAGGGTTTCTTTCCTTTTTAGGGCTTTATTTTCTTTGCCTAACACTAAAAGCTATGCCATGTCAGACAGATAATAATATCTGTAGTAAGGAAATACATCCCTCGGGAAAATTCTTACTCATTTCTCAAGTCTTATCTCAGACATGTTCAGACTTTATCATTGATAACGCCTTCTTTTGTACCTTTTTTACAACCACATGCAGAATTTTATACTTAATCCTCTGAGCCTCCAAAACATCTCGTTTTTGTGACTAGCATTAAATCTGAGATGGATAGAGACTATTGAGAAGTGAATATAGAGAAAGGAGAAAATATCATTAATGTCTTAGGACTCTCTCTAAATTTTTTGAAGCATGCATAGTGACGTTGGGATTCACAATTCTGTATTGTGATGTCTATTTTCAGATTCACATCTTCTGGGAAGACATGGTACAATGTTTGTGATGTGGTATATAATAAATTATGATCTCCCTAAAAGAGTCAAAGTTAATTTAAATTAAACAGTAAAATCTACCAAAATGTTGCTATACATATTTTAATGAAACTGCAACTTACAATAGATTGTGATCATTTAAATAGACCAGTAACTTTGCAGTGTGAATAGTAAAAACATAACTAATATTTACAGATTTTGAACAGTGAGACCTAGAGTTATCAGTGATTTTAGTGACATTTTAAAAAGAAAACAACTAAATGGAATCACAAATTGTTATTCAGAGAAGAAAAGGGAAAAAAAAGCAGAAATTAATGCAAGTTACAATGCATCATAGCCTTCCCTACTTTTCTAGGAATGGGACAATAAATATAACTTGGTGCTTTCCTATGCATAACCAATTGGTTAAAAATAGCTCCTTTTAAGTTCCTATGCATCACAGATTTTGCACATTGACCTACTCTTCCCATTTTCAGGATAGAAATCAGAATTAAAAACTCACTGCCTCTTGAAATCCTCTATTATTCTTTGCTTTGCTGTTAACTGCATTAGCAACATGTCCCAATTTATTATCATCAGCTTCTGTTTTTAAAAAATATCAGCCAGAGTCTGTCATCGTTGGTCTTAGGGTTTTCGGAAGTGATTTATTTCATGTTTGCTTCCTTTCTATGGGTTTTATGCTTGCCATACTCTTTCACTTTGACTGACCCATGTATTTAGGAAACAGCCCCCAAAGAGCCTGAGAAGTTATGCTTTTAGGGGGTTTGTGGATCATTCATTATAGCCTGTGATTTCTTGCTTCACACTGAGGTTGTATTTTTAAATTGGTAAAGTTTGTGATAGTGAAGAAGTGAGAGAAAAGCAAATTCTTTATAGAAAATTATCTTTATTAGACATGAGTTTTTCCTTGGAGATTTTTCTAATTTTCCATACAAAAATAACTTTTCTTTCATGGAAGTGAATATTATAGTTTGGTAACTGTAGCAAATCCCAAATCTGTATAACTTAATAAAGTCCTAAGTTTGACCATTCCCAAATGGTTTAACCCACTGTTGTAGTTTTCTGTTTAACCCGCTAGCCTACAAATTTCATTTAGACTATTTGCAGAAAATATCCCTATGATTTAAAACACTAAACTTAATCTCTCAACCATTATCCTATTCTTTACTTTTGTTATAATTGATGCCGTCTATCTTAAGAATGTTGTTGTTGTTGTTGTTGTTGTTGTTGTTGTTGTTGTTGTTGTTAGGTGCCGTGGAGTTGGTATCCAACTCATCGCGACCCTCATAGGGTTTTCAATGGCTGACTGTTCTGGGATTGCCTTGGGAGTGGATTGCCAGGTCCTTCTCCCATTAAGAATATTAGAGTCAGCTAATTGGATAGTAATGCAAATTAATTTATCAGTTCTTTTTGTCTCAGATGATGTTTTGCTTTTGCTGTTTTTCTATCTTGAGTTTCCATTTGTTTTGTTTTTTTCTTTGTTCATAATCAGTATTATAGCTTTGAGACTAACATAAAACTGGAATGAACTTTACTTTGATTACAAATAATTTTATGCTCACTATGAGCTGAATTTGGTCATTCTGGCATAAATTTGTACAATATAACATGATAATAGATTGAAAATATTAATAATCACAGAAATAGTATAACTGTCGAATACAAAGATAGCTGTAACTTATATCAAGCCTTACATTATTAAACAACTATCATAGTTGCTGTTTTTGTTAGGTGCCATCAAGTCAGTATCTGACTCATAGTGACCCTATGTACAAGAGGTGAAACACCATTGTCAGGGCTTCTCTTCTGTTCATAGTGTTTTTAATGGTGGATTGAGTTTTGGGAGTGAGTTGCCAGGTTCGTCTCCCAAACCTACAGTATCTGGTATTCTCAGGTGGTCTCCCATCTAAGTACTAACCAGGCCTGACCCTGCTTAGCTTCTGAGATCTGATGGGATGTGATGCCACAGGGCTATGGCTGCAGGCAACTATCATCATTAGCAAAGCATATATTCCTAAAATCATTTATTCATTCATTTATTAAATAAGCAACATCTTGAGTGATTTAATCAGTAATTGTATCTTTTAAAAGAATTTTACTTCCCTTTGTATTTTTCTGCCTAAAATTTAATATTTTAATATGGCAAATTTTAGAATAGTAATTTTTAATGTTTATATAAAATACTTACATGTTTAAGGTTGCATTAAGTAAGGGATCATTTCAATATATGTATTCACAATTTACATTTTTGTTGTTAGGTTCTATTGAGTCAGTGTCCAATTCATAGTGACCCTATGTACAACAGACAAAACACTATAGTCATGTTTCTCTACTATTCACAGGGTTTTCAATGGCGGATTGATTTTTGGGAGTGGGTTGCCAGGTCCTTCTCCCAAGCCTATAGCACCTGGTGTTCCCAGGTGGTCTCCCATCCAAGTACTAACCAGGCCTGACCCTGCTTAGCTTCTGAGATCTGACGGATCAGATGGACACCACAGTGGTAAGGCTGCAGTCATTAATCTAATAATCTTGGATTTAATGTTCGTCAGACTTGATCAAATCACCAAAAATCAATAAGATATGTTGTATTTGCATTCATAGTCCACATTCAGGCAATCTTAGACACTTTGTAATCATTAGTCTAATTTCTTCTTAAATTGTTTTCCTTATTAATTTTTTATTTCAGTACTGAGGGGTTAAACCCAGAACTTCACACATGCTGGGCAAGTGCTCTACCACTGAGTTGTAGCCACAGGGCTACAATAATTTTACTAGCGGCACTCAAATAAGCTAACAAAGTGTTTGTTGTTGTTGTTAGGTGCCGTCCAGTCGGGTAACCGACTCATAGCGATCCTCTGTACAACCGGGGAAACACTATTGTCAGTGCTTCTCTGCTGTTCATAGGGTTTTCAATGGCAGATTGATTTTTGGGAGGGGTTTGCCAGGTCCTTCTCCCAAGCCTGCAGCATCTGATGTTCCCAGGTGGTCTCCTATCTAGGTACTAACCAGGCCCAACTCTGCTTAGCTTCCGAGATCTGATGGGATCGGATGCCACAGAGCCATGGCTGCAGTAAAGCTAACAAATATAAGTATCTTATATATTGTGGACATTCAGTAAGTGGGAGTTTCATTCTGTTCTTATCTCTTTGAGCATAAAATGGACAAAATGCTGGGGAAAATAAATATCGGGTTTGTCTTCTGTGGTTTTTATGCCCTGTGCATGAGGTTTCCTTTGGATGACCATCAGATTTATCAGAGAAGAATCTAGGCTTTTAATTGTAAGCAATTTTGCTGTAAATACGTAAGGTTGGTTGGCATTTTGAGCTGCTATGATTGATGGTGACGGAGTATGGCAGTGAATAGCCCGAGCTGTTTAGCATCACCACAGTGTGATAATCTCCAGTTTTGCTTAGACTCACAGAGGGAGCTGGCGTACCTTCCTCTTGAGTCAGTTTGATACAGCAGCTATAAACTAACACCTGCCGACAGTACCTCTTGTGTAATTACAAACAGGATAGTTCTTGGCACTCATGGTGGCCATCGGCTGTTAAAATGAGATCCAGTCGTCTCTCCTTTGTCAGGTGTTAAGATGTCACAGCGCTAAGGAATAACACATTTCTGTCCCGAAGCCCAAACCAACCAAGAGATACATATCATAGTAATATATACATATGCGTGTATATATGTATATTTGTGTTGTTAAGTGCCATCAAGTTGGGTCTGACTCAGCCACCCTCATAGAGTTTTCAATGGCTGATTGATTGAGGATTATTCTAGAAGCAGGCTGCTACATCCTTCTCCTGTTTTTTCCGTGCTTGGGATCTAACCCGGGGCTTCAGAGTGCACATTTGGAAATATTTGATGGCATAAGGTTGGTAAGGACTGTAAATGGTGTGCCAAGTCAGTTTAAAATACCCTTCCTTTAAAGTTGAAAGAGAAGAACAGGGAAAAGGATCTAGAAAGAAGGCAATCGTGTATATTTTGTAATATTTTTCAGCATTCAATCAACATCTTCTGAGCATAGACGCTTTATGAAGTCTGCAGAGAGATTGTGCAGTCTGATTACATGTATGTTTGGAAATGCAGCACTCTGAGCTTATTATTTCAACATCTGGGACATAGATTAAATTAAGGTAATAAATTATGTGATTTTCTATATTAGGGGCTTCTATAACATGAATTCCAGAAATTAGTCCAATCAAATTATTGGTTTATTCAATTAGCAAGCATAATCCCAGTCTGACCAAATATTTGTTTGAAATTATTCTATGAACATGTTATGCAAAGAAGTAAAATACATTAGATCTGAAAATTTCCAAATGCCAATTAATATACTAATAAAATTTGTATATAGGTCCATGGGAAAAATTAGAGTGAAGAAAAGCTAGAGTAGACAAAACATTTCTGAAGAATTCTGAGATAAGGAGAACACTTCATATACAAAGAAAATGTTATAAAATTTGGCCAAGCTTTGAACGTAATGTAATTTAATTATTGACTCTCCCATGCATAGCTGGAGTGTCATCAATCACCGTAGATAATATTTTTTCTAAGCCTCTAAAACTAATTATAGTCAGTAATCTCTACTGGCGGAGACTAATCACTACAGTACATTAAAAAACAATCTATTATATAGTATCATGAAGGTCTGTTGAATGTAGTGATTTTTCATGAACCTCAAAATTCCAAGTTATCTGAATACTTTGCATTACTGTATTAAATTATCCACATTCTCTCTTGCAAACATCAAAAACATTGGCGGCTTATATTTTATTTCTGTGTTGTCGATAATTCCCCACTGAAAAAGTATTTCCTGAAGATTGCCATTCATTTTTGAAAGAGAATGTTGATAAAGGGAGAAAAATGAGATAGCATATGGCAATGCTGAGCAAATGCAGGAGGGCTGCAGTGTCCAGTCACCACCCCAAGGTCTTCTCTCCTGTACTTTCCCTGTAGTGTGTTAACTGACTTTAAGATCATGTCTGTACCCATACTAAATAGCATTTTAAGTTTCCCATAGCTGTCTCTTCACCAAAGTACTTATATTAATCAATCCAAATGTAGCATTTCACATTCATAGAATTTTAGAGATGAAAGGAATCTGTTGTTCTTATTAGTTGTGAGTCCAACTCACAGTGACCCTACGTACAGCAGAATGATACAATACCTGACACTGTGCCCGGCACATAATCTTTTTTATGTTTAAGCCCATTGTTGAAGCCACTGTGTTAATCTATCTGGTTGAGAGTCTTCCTTTTCTTTTCTTTCTTTCTTTCTTTTATTTTTTTTTTTGACCTACCACTCTCCCAAACGTGATGTCTTTCTCCAGGGATTGGTCCTTCCTAACTACCTGTCCAAAATATGTAAGATGCAGTCTAGCTGTCTGTGCTTACGGAGCACTCTGGCTGCATTTCTTAAAGGATAGTTCTGTTGGTTCTTTTGGCAGTCCATGGTATATTTAATATTCATCTCCAGCACCACAATATATCAACTGATTGGCTAAATCATATTACATATCAATATGCCTGCCACCATTTATGGATTTTGTCTGGGCTATAATCATTTTCTAATAGTCTTTAACCTGGCTATTCCTAGTGCTTTCGGTTTAGAAGATTATGTACCAGAAAAGTCTAACCATAGAAAGGATCACAATCTGGATAGAAATTTGAATAATACTATAATTTCTATACATTATTAATTACCTTTTTCTCCTTGCAGCAGCTCCAAATGTCTACTCTCAGGTATTATGGTCACTTCTCAGCTTTTTTGGCTTGGATAAGTGTAAGCATTGCTATGTTCATTTATCATAGATATTTCCCCAGGAAATCATCGGATATGCTAATAGACTTATAGAGAATTTTTGTGAAGTAATTTAAAATAGAAAAAATAATTTATCAAATATATGTAGCTTGTGGATCTTGATAAATTAACATTAGTTTTTATTGGCCTCAATGATCTTTGTGTAGATAGAACCACCGACAATGTCCTGATTCCACCCTGACAGGGAGACAATGTTAGCTTTTTGAATGAGAATGCATTGTTTTAAGCAATGATAGGTGACTGGTTTTGCTGCTCAATGTACACATTATTTAATAATAGCTAAAGGATTTCATGCAGAGGTTTCATGGAAGAGCTAAACCAATGTTATCACTGATCAAACTTCTCTCACGTAAGAACAAAAACTGCACTCCTTTTGATAAGGTAATTGAGCCTCGCTGTACTTTCTCACTTTGATATTTGTTGTTATATCTGTAATGAATCCTAATCCCTATAATTACTGAGGAAAAGTGCCTTTTTTGGCTAAGGGAAGCAACTTATAATTAGAGCTAAATACACTGCATGCTGTTATATTTGGAAAAAATATTAGTGATACATGAATGATGAATGCACATATACATGTTTTGGATCAATTTATGGAAGAAATGAAAATGTAAATAATTAGGCAGAAAGCAATAACAGTTTCCAAATAGTACAACCTTAATTAAAATTACAGAGTATAGCTGTACTTTGGGGCTGGGATCTAGCTCAGTTGGTAGAGCGCTGCGCTGCAGTCTCTGAGGTCCCAAGTTCAATTCCCAGCACTGTAAAAATGGGAGAAGGGCCTAGTAATCCACTCCCAAGGCAATCCTGAAACAGTCAGCCATTGAACTCATAGGGACTCATAGGGACTCATAGCCCTATGAGGGTCACTATGAGTCAGATACCGACTGGACAGCACCGAACAACAACAACAACAACATAGCTGTACTTCAGAATAAAGAGTTAAATAAGTTTCCTGAAAGGTGACTTCATGTCAACAAAAACAAAAGAATTGAAAACAGAACCAGAATGAACTTCTCCACGACTTTGTAGGGTACCTAGCAAATGTGTGTGTGTGTTTGATGAAGAATTGTTGAAAAGGATTTGTGACCTCCCTACCTTCCTTTCTAAAGCAAGTTCAGGAAGTTCAGAAGAGTCTGCTTTTAAGGAACGTATTGATAAAATACACCACTAATACTCTCTACTATAGGAAATGTGATTTGGGGCAAAATGCTCAACAGGAAAATAATAAGCAGGCAAATACTTGAAAAAAATGTGTAGAACCAAACAAGGATTTGTATTCATATGATTTTTTTCACACAGACTTTGAATTGCTGATGTGAAATGTCTGCATTTATCACAAAACAAAACAAGTAAGTACTTATTTTAAAACTTGGGAGAAAAATCACTTTCTTTTATAGCCTAGTAAATTGCAATCAATACTCTGCTTTCCTTGTAAGCCGAAATATTTTTTAGCAATTTATCTGCAATTACCAAAGAAATATCATGCTGAGGTAATTACATGCTGTTCCCAGTTTTGGAAAAGTAATATTTTGTCAAATAGTTCTTGGATATATCTATTGGCCCTGAAAACATTCCAAGAGAATCTGTAGAAACTACAGAGGGAAATGTATTATACTTTACTATTTCATTTCAAAGTTATAGAGTTAGGGACTTAACTGCTAGTTATAAAACAGTTACATGCATTTATTGGTCTGAATTTTATTATTTTAGCAATATCTCTATGTAGAGGCCTATATTTAAAAGTACATTATCTTACTTTTATTGTCTGAGATCTTTACTTCTTATTTTAGTAATTATAAATCTTTTCCTTTAGGTCTATATGTTTTCATAGTTTATTAGCCAATACTGAAGAATATATTACTATGGATAACATTTGCCAGATGCCAGGTACTGTTTGAAGGTTTTCCTATGAATTAGCTCAGTTGTTGTGCACATCAAGTCTTGGAGGAAGGTATTTTGTCCTCATGTAATTGTGCCAAAAAGAAATGAAACACAGAGACATTGTAATAATCTTGGTTCAGAAAGCTCAGGACTAGACCTAAGCTTTAAAGTTAGTGGTTAGCGCTGAACCGCAGAACTTGACCACAGTGTGATATTTCCTTTGCTATAAAATCCCAGGGTCTACAGCTGTAGCACCCTGGCATCAGATCTGTCAGGTTGGGCCTGATTAGTCCCTGGATGGGAGACCTCCTAGGAACACCAGGCGCTGTAGGCTTGGGAGATGGCAGACCAGGCAGCCCGCCCCCAAAACAATTAGCCATTGAAAACCCTATGAATAGCAGAGGAGCACTGACAATAGTGCTGGGCATGTCACAGTGTCAGAGAGTGTTTTGTCTATTGTGTATAGGGTCAGTATGAGTTGGACCTGACTCGACAGCACCTAACAACAACAATATTGTTTTCACATTATGACATATAATCGTTTTAAGGCAAAAACGCACCATGTTAGTACTGTTGGAAAAATATTTACAAAAGCTTTAAGAACTATACTCTTGTTCAAGTACTGTAGTATCAAGTGTGAAGGCACCTCTCAGTGTTGGGAAAACATTTCTATTTTAAAGAGAGAAAACCAGCAAGTTCTAGTTATAACTGAATTTTTCATGAACTAAGATTTTTTCAGCTGACTCTTCCTCTTAAGCAGCCTGCTTTGTGGTCTTTCTCAGAGTACACATGTTTCTCTTAATAAATTCACTCCTCTTTCTACTTTGAAAAAACACACATTTTAATAGATTTTCTGAGTCATTTGTTTTCTCCTGACTCTGAAGTTTTCCCTCTTTTTCTAGTAGAGAAAGGCAAGAAGTACCATGTGTATTATGCCACTCTTAAGTTTGCATTCCATAGATTCCCACCTTGATCCCTCTCGTTCAAGAGCAACCAATTTCACATCAGTAACCAGAAGAGTAACTCCAACAGGTAAAAACCCCATTCTTTGCCTACTAACTCAGGAGTCTACTTTGGCTATGCCAAAGACTCAATGCCTTGCTCACTGACAGAACGTTACTCTCACTCTGGGAGGAAGATATCTAGAATAACAGGGCCTAAATGCATAGGGACAGGAATCAAAGAATGGCCAGCAGAGCACGTGGTGTAATAGTGGTAGAAGACTCCCATTTTCTCTACTTCACTCTCAGATCCATTAACTCTTGCAAGATTAATATAGCACTATATAAGTTTGTGCCTGCAGCAGTAGCCCTGTGGCTATCAGATCCCATCAGATCTCGGAAGCTAAGCAGAGTCAGGCCTGGTTAGTAGCTGGATGGGAGACCGCCTGGGAACACCAGAAGCTGTACGCTTGGGAGAAGAACCTGTCAACCCCCTCCCAAAAATCAATCTGCCATTGAAAACCCTATGAACAGCAGAGAAGCACTGACAATAGTGTTTCCCCTGTTGTACAGAGGGTCGCTATGAGTCGGATACCGACTCAATGGCACCTAACAGCAACAACAACAACAATATAAGTTTGTGGACAACGCAGAATACTCTGAAGATAGCTCAGTCTGAGTGGTATTGCCATCTGAATAGCACCATAAATAAGTCTTTGAAAAGCTATCTCACCATTCTATCCGTTATTCTATGGAAAAATGTTTGAAAAGACTTATCATACATTTTTCCATAGAGTAACCATTAGAATGAGCATGGCACAGTGTCAGGTAGCGTTTTGTTCTGCTGTACACAGGGTCACTATGAGTTGGACCTGACTCAGTAGCACCTAGCAACAACATCATGGGGGGGATTTCCCTTCACCACTATTTTTCAGGGATGTCCATAAGAGAGACTCTAGTGCTACATCTCTTTGGAGAGGTATCTGAATATTGGGCAGGACCATAAATTAACCAGAGCCAAGTATTGTCTCACTCATTCAATTGATTGTAGGGAATTTGACATGAGATCGTATACATTGTTTGGTAGAGAGAAAGTGAATTAAAAAAGAAAGAAAAAAAGAAAAAAGAGAAGGGTAAGAGAAGACTAAGGAAGGGAAGGGAAGGGCAGAGAAGGTTGTCAGCACTGAGAATATACTATATAGATCTAAAAAGAGAAGAAGGATGTGTCAGGTTTCTTTCAGCTGAGTTTTTACATTTCATGTTTCCAATCCATAAATCTTAAGTGTTTACAGTCATCGTTTATCTGTAAGAGTAACATGATACTTGAATTTCAGTAAAGAGAAGAGATGATGTCTACATTAAAAAGCAGATATGCTCTGTTCCGATTCTTGTTTGCCTACATCTGTTTCTAGCTTCGATCATCCAGTTGGCTTCTGTCACTGCTATACGCACACAAATTAAACAGAAGAGTCATTCTACATGCTGTTTATTCAAGCGCACACTTTGTTAAGGTACAGTAGATTCACTGAGTTACTTACCATATGTAAGACCAATACCTTCTTGTGCAGCAGCTCCTAGTCTATGTTTTCCAAAAAGGTGCTGATACAAACCTCTGGGCTACCAGTGTGACAGTTAGCTGCTTCTCTTACTGCTCCCTGCTGTGACCTTTAGTGCTTTTTATGGGGAGACTGCGTGCTATCTTATCATTCAGGAAGCTATCCTCAGTAATTCAAGCTGGTGAGCAGGCCTCCTGCTAGGAGTACAGATGATTAAATGCGAGCTCTCCTGCTGTTTTCAGTCAGCAACCAGCACTGTAACCAGCACAACAGACATTTCACTTGTAGATGTTTAAGAACTATAATTGGGTGAAAAAGTACTGCGTTTCCCTTAATTCAATTTGCTCCTTGCATTCATTTGCTAGGAAATTTATAATTTAAAATCCACATGAATATATTGTTTTGAATAAATGTGTCAATGAAGTCGAGTGTACAGCTGCTGATGCTAGAAAACGGCAGCTTTACTGAAACTTAGAGAATTCTGTTTCCTTCACTCACTTGACATAGAAAAAATTCCTGATTTATTCTAGTCTTCTGATATCAGGTATCCTTGATGTCTGAATTACTGTTATGTCTCTATCATTTAACCTAGAATATTAAGCATCCAATACGTTTAAGTGGACATTTGTGCAAATTTTTAATATTGATTCAGCTACCTGGTATGATATACAGTAGAATGGTTTAATAAAGCATATGCAAATATAATTGTATAAGTATTTCTTTTTTGTGTGGTGCTGGGGATTGGACCTGGAACCTTGTGTATGGTAGGCAAGCGCTCTACCACTGAGTCACATCCCCAGCCCATATAATTGTTTCTTATGTATACAGCATCTTTTTTAACATGCTGGTAGCAATAGATTCTTTTAATTTTTTTTTGAATTTTAATATAGTGAAATCAATGTCATGGGATGTGTTGGGAAAAGCCAATATATTTTAATATATGTGAAAAGATTCAAAGAAAATATAAATTTAGGAGAGTGTTTTGAAAGGTGGAATATTATATTGAAATTTTTATTGATGAGAATGGCCGAATCAACAATGTCTAAACTTGTCCATCACTCATCATTTCATATCTGTGGTTTTATACTAGTCTATCAGAATGCTATGTAATTATACTTACAGTCTGGTTGATCACTTTTAAAAACAAGATTCCATAACATTTTTTCTTCTAAATATTTCCTTTTTTAGGAAAATATTTTTCAAGATTATTCATTGTGACCTCTATTTAATAGGAAGAAGAAGACCGTAAGTACAAATTCGAGTTTGTTTTAGAACATATTAGGAAGTTCTATAGCGCCTCTTTATAATTTGGCAGTTTAGGCCTGAACCTAACATCTGAAGTTCAAATTGTTAAATATTTTTAGGGTTTTACTGTAAGGAGTCGTTATAGTACTATACATTTATTTTGCACTATTTCTGGAATAATTTACCCAAAACTAGTTGTTATACAGCCTATGAAACAGGAGAATTAAGTATAAATCCCAAGAATGACTCAACTCCAATTTTCTTTACCATTGGCATATGATATTTCAACAAAGGCCATTTTACTTACTGAATAATGGATAGCTGTGTATTTGGCACATGCTCTGGCAAACATCTTGTCACATAAATGGAACCATTCAGGGGGCACACTGACGAGTTCAGAACTCATGGGACCATCATTTCTACCTTGGTAAACTCAAAAAAAAAACTCAAAAAAAAAATCCTCTCCTGGGCTAATGGTAATCACAGATTAACAACCCACATAACTTTTATATGTGTAAATCTTTACTTACGTCCTCTCATGTTTCAAATTCAGCAAGTAGAAGAGGGTATACCTAAAATGCTTAATCAGGAATGTGGTGCACAAGTTGATTTTTTTCTTCCTAATCAAACACCAGAAAGATGTTCACTACAGAATACTAAGGTGAACATTACATTTTAAAAAATAACATTTACTTATCAGAATCATAATCTTGGTTATTTCTGATCTTCTACAAATTATAGTCATAATTAAGTCACTCTATTAGAATTGTTGGAAGAAGGACCTGGCAACCCACACCCAAAAAACAATCAGCCATTGAAAGCCTTATGAATAGCAGAGAAGCACTAACAATACTGTTTCACCTGTTGTGTGTAGGGTCACTATGAGTCAGACAGTGACTCCATAGCAACTAACAACACAATATTACAAATATATCAGCCTGGCTAGAAAACACATTCTTATAATGGTTTCAAATGCATAAGAATGACCACATGATATGCTTCTTTTTCCCAGGATAAGGATATTAATCTTGCACTTACTTAATAGTTAGGAAATGTCTGCAAATAATTTTGCAGAAAACATGAAAAATAAGAATTAGAATTTCTAAATATGAGAAAGGTATTTTTTAGTGGCTATGTCCTTTACAAGGAAAGATATTTAAAGACTGGGAAAGTAGAAAAATTAGTATTCAAGTACAGCAGTAAATTCAGAGAGAAGTTTCACTAAATGAATAATAAACATATGGACCCTATCACCAAGGAGACCAATTAAAAATGTGATAAATCACAATACTGTCATCATTGCCAGTGGAACAGAAGTAAAGGGAATAAGGTATGAGAATAGAAGCGGATGCTTTCTTTATTGACAAAGTCCAGCCATTATTCCTTTTCTTAATATAACATATGCTAATCATTCTTTTTGTTGGTGTAAAATGCTTAAGAGCAGTCTAACCTTTGCATACATAATTTTTTAAATTAACTTTTTCCCACCAGAATTCTACACTTAAAATGCCATTCCCGGTATTTATATTCTTCCATTATCTTTCCCATTCATTCTGATGACTACACAGAATTCTGAATATTAGACAGTAAATTTTGAAGATGTATGTAATTGTTTTTGATATAATTATAATAGCCAGTTCTATGTACTAAGATCATCTTTCACACATGGTAAATGCAGGTATCTATCTTCATCTACTTTCTAAATGCCTTCACCATTTTCTAAGACGTTGTTTAAAGAACTAAAACATCAATATTTGTTGCTAAGGCATCCTGATCTCTCTTTTAAAATGCAAATTCCTCCAAACAGATAATATATTCAAACATTATTCTGTATTGTAATAGGATGCATTAATTGAATTTCTTTTCAACAATACTATTGGCTGAGAGAAACTATAACATGTGTTATAGTAACTTTTAACTGAAAATAGAATACTGAGGAGCTTGCAAAGTATAGAATTTTGCTTATCTCTAAGGGTTGGCCATCTCCAGCTGGGGACAGAACCAGAAGGAAATGATACAGGCCTCTGGGAGCAGAAAATATATGGAAGAAAGTATGGGGACAGCAGAAATGGTAAGTAGACAACTTTTTTAAAAAATGAAACATCCATAAGTGGAGTAAAGATATTCGTTTTGCTAAATACTAGAGCACAAACTTCTGGAATATTAATTGAATGCATAAATTTAAGTGGACAAAGTTGAGTTGGCTTAGTTGAGTAGCTCATATTGGATTCAATCAATAGATTTCTTGTAAGTACTTTTCAATGCTCTATATTAAGCAAATATGTAAACATTGTAACAGCCTTCCTCTCCGTCATCTCTGACGTTCATCTTCTGAACTAACTATAACTAATTACTGACATATCCTGGAACTCCACAGTCACAATTTATTTTTTAATTGACTTTTCTCTCCATGAGCTTAGGTTTGAGTTTTTATGAACTACTTTTGCTATCCACTGTCCATCTTTCTGTGTTTTAATGTTCTGGAATTGTCCTCATGAATCCTATTTTTTTCTTTCTCATGGCCACATGATAGATGATATATAAATATTAACTACTTTTCAGTACTTCTTTCCTGCTCTTTTTTTCACAAGAGAAAGCACAAAGATACTGTGGCAAGCACTGTGGATTGGCCACTGAATGTGGCACTCAATCCTTATTTCCTAATATTGTTGTTGTTAGGTGCCGTCAAGTCAGGTCCAACTCAGCAACCCTCATAGGGTTTTCAATGGCTGATTGTTTTGGAATTGTTTCCAGGAGTGGATTCCCACATCCTTCACCCAATCCTTCACCTTGTATAGAATAGGATAAACATAAATCTAGGCTGTCCTGCCTACCTTTTGGCTATATGGTCCTTTATAAAAAGCAGAAGCCATTTGAACTTATAAGAAAATATCTTAAAAGAAGCAACTCATCTTTGTAAGGTCTCTCTCTCTCTGTTCTTTCTTTTCCCTTTACTCCTATCTGGACCCTTAAGGTAATGCTTAGAATTGCAGCTATCCTGAAAATATGTGGCCAAAAAGCTAAGTAATAAAGGTAAGAGCAAGAAGTTCAGATCTTTGGGCTTAGTAACCTCCTTTGGTAGCTACAACAACACTAGATGCTATGACTAGAATACTCAGTTGGTTATTCCTAATCTACTAATTGTCAGGCCTTGTTAAACAGCACAACCTCCTTCTCTAAGCAATATACAATTAGTGTCTATGTATTCACAACACCCTCTCCTTAAAAAATCCAAAAATAAAGTTATCAGCTCCTGAATTTAATCTTATAGATAAATCTTTCTAAAAAAATCAGTACTTGCTTTTCAAATCTTTACAGGGTTAAAGTTTCTTAAAGGTAAAAGCCTTACCCGTGCTTTCAACTTTTCATGTTTTGCTTTTTTGATTGTCCTTTTGTTTTCTTTTTTTTTAATGGTGAGGAGACATCCCAGACCACATAACATTAGATTCACTTTTAGGAGGTCCTGTCAAATTATCTACGTAAAGGCAAATGCAGTCTACATAGTTATAAGCCCTCATAGCTTTCTTGCAACATAAAGACTAAAATAAATAATAGTAAATACGTCTCTGGCAAAGATATCAATGACTTTAATGTGACAATATATAAGTTGTTCAATCCTATTAAATAAATAGAAAACACATTCTTTCAGGAAGGATGTCATATTGATTTCTGGAAGTTGAAAAGTGCTAAAAGAAACTCTCAGTACTTTTCATTAATTATGTGCCCTATTGGAACCTTAAGAAAAATTACATTGAGAAATAGTCTCATTTTCTGAAACCATTGATATTAGCAACAAATTTCTTAGGAAGGGAATTGTGCCAGCCTGTGGTTATATTTGCATTAGACATCCCTGGGGCATTATCAACATCAACAAGTGCCATTATAAGCACCAATGGGCGCCATTTCTGTCATGCCAGTGTTACCTTTCACTATATCCAAGACAGCTGACAAGCCAAGTCTCCACGCTAGAATTCACAAACTCCCCAGACAGTGCAGGCTTCCAACAATCTTAATCCAGCTTGTTGGATTCCTAAAGTGTTTCAATAAATCAGAAAAGCCGTGGGCGTAGGTTAGGGGTGGTTGTCTTCTCCCTAGGCACTGAGCAGACAAGAATCATCTTATTGCAAAACTGGAGAGCATTAGTGATTCTGCCACCTGCCCTTACTTTGTTAGTTTTGTTTGAATGCCATTTTTATTCTCAGGTGAAATAAGTTTGGAAATTCTCACCTCACCACTGAAGTTGGAACACATCAAAATACAAGCAGATCAGTTTTTCATTTGTTTTGATTTAATGCACATGACAACTTCAGGGGAAAGTGTGGCTTGGCTACATTACGAATTAAAGATATTTTTTTCCTTTTAGACAATTTAAAGTGTAATACAACTTCCCACCACCTCTTAAGACTGGGGGTTGAATGCAGAGCCTTAGGTGTGCTAGGAATGCACTCTACCACTGAGCCTCACCCCTAACCCCTTTTGTTTTTTTTTATTATTTTGAGAGAGAGTCTCCTTATGCTGTGCAGGCTGCCTCTATCCTTGAACTCATCATCCTCCTGCCTTATTCTCCCTATTTATTTGGATTGCAGACACGTGCCACAATGCCTGGGCAGAACTGTGAATAATATCTATATAGTGCTTCTCTGTCATCTGATAGTTGATACACCATTATCAGTACCCTAATCCAGGTTACCATAATCTTTTTCTTGAAATAATAAAATGGTGTCTTAATCTGTCTTCCCACAAATTTCCTCTAATCAATTTTCCATGCATAGATATCTTTCTAAAAACCAAATCTGATCACATCACTATTCTTGAAATCTCCAACACCTTGCCATTGCTTTTTACCTGAATTCTTTACATCCATCTTTGTTGTTATTGTTAGGTGCGGTCAAGTTGGGTCCAGCTCATAGTGGTCCTGTGTACAACACAATGAAACATTACCTGATACGGTGCCATGCCCAGTACTATGTCAGTGCTTTCCTGACATTCATAGGGTTTTTGATGGCGGACTATTTCAGATTGTTTTGGGAATGGGCTGCCAGGTCCTTCTCCTATTTTTTGTGGTGCTGGGGATCAAACCCAGGGCCTCAGAGAGGGCAGAGGAAACACTCTACTAACTGAGCTAAACCCTAGCCCACATCTGTCCTTAAATCTATAAAATATAACTATAAAAGCCTTCTTTTTGTTAGAATTATGGCATTTCTTTCCAATATGAATTTATATGTATCATACACTATTCCTTCTGAGTGGACAAGTTTACCCTCCTTCACCTGACTCCACCTTTTGCTCATTTCTTAAGAACCTCATCATAAACACCCTATGGTGAAGAAAGTATTTTCTAAACTCTGAGACCTGCAAATCCTCCATTATATTATTTAACAGAAACCTGTTTAATTCCTCATTTGTAACAACTATGAACAAATAATAAGTTGAATATTTAGTGAATTAATGTTCTTCATCTCTGTAGACTTTCATTCCTGTGAATTCAAGGCTCTGTGTTTCATTTAACACTAGACCATACCCACTCTGCCTAGCAAAATAGTAGTGTTCACAAATCCAAGCTATAGCCTGGATGATGTCAGAAAATAAAATAGTAAGCTACTTTGTAAATACCATTATAATATACCCAAAGAGCTCTGTCACAGGGCAGTTAGGCATCTATTAAGGTACAATTACAGTGTGCAAGGTACATACCTTTCACTTCCACCACCATCTAAAGATGAGTCACTGAATAAAAGGAGGAAATGTGACATTGTCAAAAGAATAATATTGATTCCTCTGTAATTTTATAAAACAGGAAATATTCAAGATAATCAGTATTCTTGCATTAGTTATATGTATACGGAATTTTCAGTATATCTCGTTATGATTGAGAACCTGAAAGTAGATTATAAATGCCATGAAATAAGTGACAGATTAGGTACTTTTTCAAAAGTTAATGAAAATTATTTTAGACTCATTTTTAAGCATTTGAATTTTTGCCTGAATTCTTAATTACTATTAAGTAAGAGCTGGGGTTTAGTTCAGCTGATAGAGGTGTGCTCTGCGCGCTCTGAGGCCCTGGGTTCAATCCCCAGTACCACAAAAACAGGCAAGGGACATGGCAGCCCACTCCTGAAACAATTTGGAAACAATCAGCCATTGAAAACCCCATGAAAGTCGCTGTGAGTCAGACTTGACTCGATGGGCCTGGTGTGGCGGCCTTGTTTTGTAATCCCAGAACTCAAGAGGTGGAGGCAGGTGGATCATGAGTTCAAGGCAGTAACATGCAATGTTGGGTTCTGCATAAATAACCTCATTTTATACACAAGGGAACTGAGGCTCAGAGAGGTTAGGTGACTCATCTCAGGTCATCCAAAGCAGGACCAGAATTATTTTTATTATTGTTTTAAAATTATTTGCATGATACACTTTCTCTCACATTAAGATGTGTGTTGTTGTTGTTAGGTGCTGTCAAGTCGTGTCCGACTCATAGCGACCCTCATAGGATTTTCAATGGCAGATTGTTTTCGGGATTGCCTTGGGAGTGGGTTGCCACATCCTTCTCCCATGTTTGCGGTGCTGGGAATCGAACTCTGGACCTCAGAGACTGCAGAGCGGCACTCTACAAACTGAGGTAAATCCCAGGCCCCTTTAAGATGTGTAGCTGATAGAAACAACAAAAACATATTTTCAAGAAATATCTTTGTATTCTAGCCCATAAATCTTTGAATAATTTCTGGTTAAGTAGTGCAAATCATGTCCGTCCTTACCATGAGAAAACTTTCGTGCAATAATATGCAAACGTATTGAAAAAATGTGATCACTCTGAGGACATCAGGGATTATGAACGTAAGATAGCAACACAGCCCCTTGCTTCCAGTGACTTGGGAATTATCACAGGCTCCATCTGCTTCCGTGGTACCTGGTGATTGGTTCATCTCTCCTCCCGTCTACCCTAGGCACTCCTCAGGATTTGGGGCCCTCGCTCATTCATCTGTAGATCTCAGTGCCCTTCTAAAAATGTTGACTGAGTGAATGAGGAACTTATTCCCAAATTACACGATTTTGTATAGGACTTGATCTTTGAATATCAAATATTGTTGGAGTGGTAAAATGGTCACTGTCCAGCTGTGTTGTCTTTTGTAGCTATCAAAGCACTGTAACTAATCAGACAATGGCTTCTTTAGAAGAAGAGAGTCTGTGACGTGGAAAGCCTTCCATATTGACCTCACTCA
>VMDO01030371.1:10675-21490 GCA_007922755.1 Pedetes capensis | reverse complement strand
AGAACTGTGAGGGCACTAAGTTGACATGTGGTGGATCCAGAATTATAATCCATTTTTGTTTTATCTCCAAAGTGCTGCTGTTTAAGGTTTTTGCTCACTGTCCGGCTAATGCATGTTTGTTTCTCTACAGAAACATGACTTTAATACACTACATTTAGCTAAGCTGCCAAACTTGTACAAAGGTTGTGTTTGATCTCATCTTATATATTTCTTGTTTGTATAAACATATACTGTCTTATCTATTGCTCTCTATTCTCTTTTATCTACCTATCTCCAGTAAAAAGATTTATCATACTCCATAATCAAACTATTTACATAAGTTGTCTGAAAAATGAAATACCTCACAGCCTTTTCTTAAGATTCAGTAAATTCAATTATTTGTAAAAGTTGTGTGTATGAGCATGTGTGTTTGCAAGGTTTTTAGATTGAAAGGTAGCTGCCAAGCAATTTTCAGAATGTTTTATAATATTAACAAAGAACAAGAATATCCACTAAGGTAGATAATAATTCAAAAATAAAATTGTTTTATGTGCCTGGCTTATTTCACTTAGAAAGATATTCTGTAGGTTCATCAATGTTCTTGAAAATGACAAGATTTCCTTGTTTCTAAAGGCAGAATAGTATTTCATTGTGTAAATATACACTACATTTTCTTTGTCCACTCATACAATGGGTGGACACAAATTGATTATAGGTCTTGGCTAATGGGAATAATGCTGCATTGAACATGAGATTGCAGATATCTTCTTGGCATAATGATTTCATTTCTTTTGCCTATACACCCAAAGTGGAATTGCTAGATCATATGATAGTTACATTTTTAATTTTTGAAGGAAACTTTATGCTAGATCTCACTTATTTGTAGAACCTAAAAAAAAAAAAAACCCTTGTAAAAACAGAGAATAGAATAGTGATTACTATGAGCTGGGAGGTGGGGAAGGATAGAGAAATATGGCTCAAAGTGTATAATAGTTCAGTTAGATGTCAGTTAGACATCCTGGGGCTATAGTTAACAATAATGTACACCTGAAATTATTATATGAATAGTTTTTAAATAATCTCATACAAAAAATAATTGTGTATAACAACAGATATGTTAATAAACTTGAGTTAATCATTCCATGTTAGGTTCCATTGAGTTGTGTCCGACTCATAGTGACCCTATGTACAACAGAATGAAATACTATCTGACACTGTGCCATGCCTGGCACTACTGTCAGTGCTTCTCTGCCGTTCATAGAGTTTTCAATGGCGAATTGTTTTGGTAGTTGGTTTCTGGGTCCTTCTCCCTAGCCTACAGCATCTGGTGTCCCCAATATCCCATCCAAGTAATAACCAGCTCTGGCCCTACTTAGCTTCCAAGATCTGATGAGATTAGATGCTAGGGGACTATGGCTGCAAGTGGCAGTCATTCCATAATGTCCACATATATCAAGACATCACATTGTGTATCAAAATATTCATATTTTGTCATTTGTCAATTAAAAATAAAATTGTTGAAATCTATATCATAATATACTAGAAAATAATCAGAACTTGGTTTAAAATAAAATAACACAATATTTTTATAACACAAAGCAGTTTATGGAAGCTTAGGTAGAATTTCAAGGCATATAAAATAACAAAACTGTAATATCATGAAAGAACCAAAACAGAAAAAAATCTGAAAATATGAATATTAGTTATAATAATGAAGACTGTGCTATTAATAAGTATTTGTAATAGCCATGAAAACCTAATATTTTTGTTATTGTTCATATGTGCCATTGAGTCAGGTCTGACTCATATCTACCCTATGCCCAACAGAAGGAAACATTACCTGGCCGGGCATGGTGGCGCACGCCTGTAATCCCAGCGGTTCAGGAGGCGGAGGCGGGAGGATCGCAAATTCGAGACCAGAGGCAGTCTGCGTAACTTAGCGAGACCCTGTCTCAAAAAGTAAAAAAAATGGGCTGAGGTACAGTTCAGTGGTCCAGCACTTGCAGAGCATACAGGCACGAGGCCCTGGGTTCAAACCCCAGTACCGCAAAAAAAAGAAAAAAAAGAAAACCATTACCTTACACTGTGCCATGCCAGGCACTATGTCAGTGTTTCTTGGCTAGTCATAGGGTTTTCGATGGTTCAGTGTTTTGGGAGTAGGCTGCCAGGTCCTTCTCCCAAGCCTACAGCCCCTGGTATTCCCAAGCAATCTCCCATCCAAGGACTAACCTGGCCTGACCCTACTTAGCTTCTGGGATCAGATGGGATCTGACACCTGGGTGGTATGGCTGCAGGCAAATCTAATATTATCCTAATGATACCCAAGTCCAAGGAGGGGCCAATCAGGAGCAGGAATCTTATGAATGGGCTGGACAGCGGGAGCCAGCATAGGCACCGGGTATTACATGAGTAGTAGCTCAGTGAATAGATCCACTATTTCTCAAAAGAGAGTTAGAATATTAGAGTTTGATAAACCCTGCTTTATTGTTAATTCATGTCAAGCTAAGAGCCTTAAACAGAAACCCCAAAGTATCCCTAAGTCTTTGCTTTCTTTATCTGCCCTGTATTTGCCATTGTTCCTGGATACACCAATGGTTTAAACCCTGGCCCACACCATATCATAGCCTATCTTGAGGATTATATTGAAATTTCAATACAGAATAAGATTTCAAATTAAACTCTTTTACAGCTGCAATATCTCCAGTCTTCTGAAGACCTGCTTCCTATTCCAAGTCTGAGTGCCCTAAATGCCCTCACAGTGGCATCAGAACTGCTCTTTTTCCACTCTATGGGGTCTCCCATAACCTCTCTTGCAGGAAAAGTGACTTCTCTTTGTGGTCACTAATTATTCTCTGGACTTCAGACACTTCTGTACAGACGATACAGATGGCTTCTTCCTCATAGTACTAGAATTTAGTAGTCATTGTCTTTAAATCCTTTTGTGACTTATTCATTGTATAAATTCCTTATAAGCTCTTAAATAATGTAAACAATGCCTGTGCTTGTATTTTCTCTTCACTTTTCCCACTTCTTCAAAGTAATAATTTCAACTGTTATATATCATATTTTATATGCTGTGAATTTTAGGCTATTTTCATCTTCATCTTCTTTACACAATCTACTCACTACCAGATTAATCACCATGTGGAGGGGCTATCAAATAATTTAGCAGCACATTTCACATTTGTTATAATAGAGAAAATATTGGTATCTACTAAAAATCATCCAGGATAGGAAGACATATCTTAGTTTAATAAAATAAAACAAAATACATCAATAAACCTGCAGTTGACGATACCTGAAGGAATTTATTGTGAGCAGGAAAACTTAGACATCAGGATTTCTCCATTATCTCTTTTCTTACTCTGTACTTTTTTACTTGATGTATTGATTTTTAGGGTTAAAAATGCTATAGTTGTTCTTCACACAGGATTTGCCTGACCATCCTTCAGGTCTAAGTGTTTGGCTAGCATTTCTGAGTAATGAAGAAGAGAAGATTTTGTTCAGAGATGATCAACTTAAAATTAAAGTTTATAATGTTTAGAATTCATGGACTTATATTCCTATGGTTCAGTCCTTTTAACCAGTGTATATTGATATTTTTCTCATATTTTAAGTCTGTGAAACACAGACATACTCAATGTTTAGCATCCATGCACTACACTTGGGCTTCCATCTTAGGGAGAATTTAATGGTGTTTTCCTCTCTGAGATTAGAGATGAGAGCGTTGCAAGTGAGAGATAGGAAGTATCTATCTTTGGTGGCTCTGTTTCCATTTTGGTATGTGTTTATTCTTTTGTGCTACAGGCCTGAGATTCTTTCCTTTTTGGGGAGAAGCACCTGCCTGGAACATGGACCACAGGGATTATGGGACCAACTGGAGTAGAGCATGGATTCAGCTCTGTCTAGCAAAACTAGCCCTTCTCTGTTTCTTCCAGTCTTTTATTAATTTAGCCATGTGTTTGTTGATTTAATGAATTAAGCAATCTAGCATTTCTAAAACTAAATCCATAGTGTTTCTTGGAACGTTATTAAATCTTATGTGATAAATTGGAGCCATCACCAAATACCTTTGGGAATTGTTTAAATGACATTTCTTTATGGTAGCATTTCTTAAAACGTTCATAAGCAATGAATCTCCAATAAATACATCAAATATTCACTATTCCTCAAACTCATTTCACTGTGGAAACTTACTTTATAGAAATATATTTTGGAATCATTGTACTTGAAAATAAATTTAGGCATGTGATACAATAAGGTATAAAATATTAATAAGACCTGGAGGAGGAGATAAGATGATCAATGGGTAACAGCTGTGCTTTAATTGGGGAAGAGAAGAGTTAGGAAAAATTATGAAATTCTCTACTCAAGAAAAAGGAAAAAAGAAAAAGAAAAGAGAGGAGTACAGTTTAGTTATCAAGAAAAGTGGGATGGCATGAGGACAACTGATGAAACAGTGGAGATTAAAATGATGGAGTAGAGGATGAAGTGGTGGGGTGACTCTCCATAATCCTTAGCACCAGGGAAGACAACAGTAGAGGGCTTTGGAGGATATGGAGCACTTTCAAAGGTGCACTGGTAAAGAGAGGCACTGTGGGGCCATCCCTGATGGCGAGCAGCTGCCAGGAGAGAAGGCAATGCCACCAGCAAGGGTGCACGGCAGAAGAGAGATCCAGATGGGCCATGACAGGAGATAAGGAGGAGCCTCCTGCAAGGGCACATGGCTGAAGAGAGATCCATCAGGGCCATGCCTGATGGTGAGTGGCTGGAAGGAGGTATGGTGGAGCACCTGGCAAGGGCATACAGCTGCAGATAGATGTGGTGGGGCCCTCTCCAATGGGTGAGGCTGGTGGGAGGCAAGGTGGACAAAGTAGAGGTCTGCAGGAGTCTCCTGGGAAGAAGCCAGGCAATATGACCCACTGAAGTGAAGGGTCTTAGACTCAAGAAGGTGTTTTTTTTTTTCTTACTGGGGAGAGATGGTTGCTGCCCTGGCCTCTGGAGCCACGGGAACTGTGAGCTACAGGGAGGGAAACTGAAAGGTGATAAGTTTGGAGGATGGAGAGGAACAACTGGTGCTGCTGGATCCCCAAGGCTAAGAAAGCTTGTTCAGAATAAGTATGCCTTTGGAGCCTGGTAGTACTTGTGATGTGGAGAAGTAGTGCCTTGGGTCTGGGAGCCTAAGACACATGGCTTAGGGTATGGTGCAGTTGGGGGAAGGGAATGCAGGGAACAGGGAGAAACTCAGGGGGCAGTGTTGAATGCAGAAGCTGCAAAGGGAACTAGGCATTGGACATGGAGGCTGCAAATTACAGGGGTGGGGGAGGGAGAGAGAAGCACCAGTGACCCCTATTCACCCAAACTCATGGGACCAATGAGGAAGAACCTTTACACAGGGAGAAGGTGAGACCTAGCACTCAGACCAAGCAATGGGTAAACCTCAGCAGAAAAACACATGAAACATGAAAGGTCATGCTAGATGTTAAGATCATATAGACCAAAGCACCTCAATGGATAATCTCAGGGTAACTGGATTCCTGGAGATACCTGATGGAGAACTTAGAACCCTGCCTATAAATGTGCTGAAAGGCCTTAAAGACACCCCCATGAGAATAATTGATTCACTGGACAAGAAAGTATCTAATTTGGAAGAAAATTTCTCCAGAGAAATTGAGATACTAAAGAAGAATTAAGCAGAGGTCCTTGAGATGCAAGGCCAAATTAATCAACTTAGTATTACAGTAGAATCTTCAGTATCCAGACTAGATGAAGATGAAAACAGAATAACTGCATCTGAGGAAAAAGTAGAAGACCTTATTTACTCAGATGCCAAGATAGAAAGATGAAACAGTATGAACAAGATTTTTAAGAAATATTTGATAAAATGAAGAAACAAAACATGGACCCAGGGGATTCACAAAGGAGCTGAAAACAACACAAGAGGATTAGAAAATTTATTCAAGAAATATTAGATGAGAACTTCTCAAACCTAAGGCAAAAGCTGGATACTAATACAACTAAAAATTCAGAACCCCAAGCAGAGTAGATCAGAACAGATCCTCCCCATGACACATTATAATTGGAATGCTAAATCTAGAGAGCAAAGAAACTTTTCTAAAAGGTACAAGAAGGAAATGCCAACTCACAAAGGCAAACCCATCAGAATAAGAGGAGACTGCTCAACAACAACACTAAAGGAAAGGAAAGCTTGGACAGACATCATCTAACTCCTGAAAAAGAATAGTTGCCAACCAAGATTATGTTACACAGTGAAGCTGTCTTTTAAAATAGATTGTGAGTTCACGACATTCCATGATACTACCTTGTTTAAAGGATTCACAGCCACCAAGCCAGCATTGCAGAGGATCCTCAATGAAACACTGCATACAGGGGAAGTAAGATGAAACCAGATACAAGATCAAAGGAACGAATAATAAACATGAGGGAAACAAGAAAAAAATAGGTGAAACATGAATCAAAAAACAGTAACAAGTATCAAGTTGATGCAGAATAATAAGCACATCTCAATAATTATCCTCAATGTAAATGGTTTTAAGTCACCAATCAAGAGATATAGAGTGGCCAATTGGATCAAAAAACATAAACTCTCGATTGGCATTCAAGAGACTCATCTCATCCATAAAGACCATAAAAGGCTGAAAATTAAAGGCTGGAAAATGATATATGAAGCATGTGTGAAACACAAAAACAAATAAAAAAGTAAAAAGAAAAACAGAATTGTGATACTAATTTCAGACAACTTAGACTTCAATTCCAAACTAATCAGGAGAGACAAGGACACTATATATTGGTAAAAGAAATAGTCAACCATGAACCCATAATGATACTTAACATTTACTTACCAAATACAGGGGTGCCTAGCTTCACACACACAAAAAAACTTTATTGGAGATAAAGGAACATCTGGCCAGGTACAATAAGTGTGGGAAATTTCAGTACACCAGTTTCACCAAGAGACAGGTCATCAAAGCAAAAAATCAACAGAGAAATGAAGGGCTTGAGTGGCACCATAGACCAACCAGAACTTACAAATGTCTACAGAATATTCCATCCATCAGATGCGGAATGCACATTCTTCACAGCACCACGTGGGACTTTTTCTAAGATAGACCACATTTTAGTCCACAAACATGGCCTCAACAAATTCAATAAAATAGAAATCATCCCCTGTACCTTGTCAGGTAACAATGGAATAATACCACAACACAAAAGCAAAAAAAAAAAAAGTTCTGGAATGTTGTAAATTCATGGAAATTGAATAATACACTGCTGAATGATCAATGGGTCATTGAAGAAATCAGAGAGGAAATTTTAAAAATTTCTACAATCAAATGATGATTAAAATACATCTTATCAAAATTTATGGGGTACAGCAAAGGCAGCCCTAATAGGGAAATTCATAGCCATAAGTGCCTTCAGCAGTAAGTTAGGGACAGCCCAATTAAATAACTTAATGACACAACTTAAGGCACTAGAAAGCCAACAATAAGGCAGTCCTAAATGTAGCACTCAGACCAAAATGACCAAGATCAAGACAGAAATATCTCAATTAGGATCCAAAACAACAATTCAAAGAATTCATCAGACTAAGAGTTGGTTCATTGAAAAAGATATGTAAAATAGAAAACCCCAAGCCAGTATCACCAAAAGAAAGGAGAGACCCAAATTTAAAAAATTAAAGATGATACCACTGATACTAACAGAATCCAGAAGATCATCAGGGAATACTTTGAGAAATTGTACTCCTAAGAAAATGAAAATACAAAAGAAAAGGAAAAGTTCATTAACATATATGAATTACCAAAATTAAGCTTGCAGTACCTAAGTAATTTAAACAGACCCATTACATTCACCAGAATAGAGACAGTAATAAAAATTTTCCCAACAAAGAAAAGCCCAGGTTCTGACAGGTTCACAGCAGAATTCTATCAAACTTTCAAAGAAGCATTAATATGTATTCTCCTCAAACTATTCCATACTCATTCTGTGAAGCCAGCATTACCCTGATACCAAACCAGGCAAGGACACTTCAAAGAACAAGTACTACAGACCAATTTCCCTGATGAACATAGCTGCAAAATTCCTTAACAAAATTCTGGCAAAGCAAATTCAGCAACACATGAAAAAGATCATACACCATGATCAAGTGGGCTTCATTCCACAGATATAAGGCTGTTTTAACATATGAAAATCAATTGATGTAATTCAACATATCAAAAAGCTTCCAGGCAGAAATCACATGATCATCTCAATTGATGCTGAGAAGGATGCTTTGACAAAGTGCAACATTCTTTCATGATAAAAACCGTGGAGAAGATGGGCATAGCAGGGAAATACCTCAAAATCATAAAGGCCATCTATGACAAACCCATAGCCAGTATCATTCTAAACAGGGAAATTTTAAGCAATTTCCTCTAAGATCAGCAACAAGAGAAGGGCGTCCACTCTTTCCTATCTTTTTTTCTTGTGGTACTGGGGGTTGAACTCAGGGCCTTGCCCTTGCATGCTTTGCAAGTGCTGTACCACTGAGCTGTACCCCAACCCATTTTTCTACTTTTTGAGACAGGGTCTCACTAACTTACACAGACTGCCTCTTGTCTCAAACTTTTGATCCTCCTTCCTCTGCCTCCTGAGTTGCTGGCATTACAGGTATGCACCACCACACATGGCATCTTATTTAATATTGTGATTAAAGTCCTAGCCAGAGCAATCAGGCAAGAGAAAGAAATCAAAGGGACACAGATAGGCAAATAAGAGGTCAAATTATCCTTTTTCATGGCTAATATTCTTTAACTAAAGGACCCCACCCCAAATTCCTCTAGAAAACTCTTAGAGACAATTAATGCCTTCAGCAAAGTAGCAGGATACAAAACTAAAAATACAAAAATCAATAGCCTTCCTTTACACCAATAGTGAACAGGAAGAAAGGGAAATTAAGGTGACAATCCCATTTTAAAAAGCCCACCAAAAATTAAATATTTAAGTATCAATCTTATCAAAGCCCCTGAAGATCTCTACAAGGAAAACTTTAAAACACTAAAGGAAATTACAGAAGATGCTAGAATATGGAAGGATCTCCCTTGGTCATGGATTGGGAGATTCTTTTTTTTTTTTTAAGTGCTGGAGGTTGAACCCAGGGCCTCATGCTTGCATGCTTTGCAAGTGCTGTACCACTGAATTCCACCCCCAGCCCTTTTTTTCCCCTACATTTTGAGACAGGGTCTTGCTAAATTATGCACACTGCTCTGGTCTAGAACTTGTGATCCTCTTGCCTCTATCTCCCTAGTTGCTGGGATTATAGGTGAGTGCCACTGTGCCCAGCTTGGGAGATTCAACTTCATAAAGATGACTATATTACCAAAAGCAATTTACAGATTTAATGCAATCCCCTCTAAAATTCCAATGACAGACTTTTCAGAAATAGAAAAGATAATCCTAACATTCATGTAGAAGCATGAAAGAGCATGTGTACCCACAATAATCTTAAACTGCAAAAGCAGCACAGGGAAGATCACTATACCTGACTTCAGACTATACTACAGAGCTATAGTGGCAGAAACAGCTTGGTACAGGGAAAAACTAGGCTTCAAGACCAATGGAACAGAAGACCCAGAGACACATCTACACAACTACAACCACCTGATTTTTGACAAAGGGGCTAAACATATTCAATGGAGAAAAGATAGCCTCTTCAACAAATTGTCCTGGGAAAATTGGATATATGTATGCAGAAAACTGAAAATAGACCTATGTATCTCAATTTACATGAAAGGCAGTTCAAAATGGATAAGAGACCTCAATATAAAACCAGAAACCTGAAAACTTCTAGAAGAAAAGGTAACAAACATGCTCTAACAGATAGGCATAGGGAAGTATTTCCTTAACAAGACTCCATGTACCCAGGAAATCACAGCAAGAATTAACAAATGGGATTACATTAAATTTAAAATCTTCAGTACAACAAAGGAAACAAATAACAGAGTTAAAGGAGACCCTACAGAATGGAAGAGAATCTTTGCATCCTACATTTAGCAGCAGACTAATTTCTAGAATATACAAAGAACTTAAAAAAACAAATACCAAGACAAAAAATAACCCAATACATAAATGGGCAAAGGAAATTAACAGATTATTTTCAAAGGAAGAACTTCAAAGAATCACATAAAAAAGGCCCATTATCCCTAGCCATTAGGGAAATGCAAATCAAAACAACACTGAGCTTCCATCTTACTCCACTAAAAATGGCCAAGATCAATAAACCAAATAATAGCAAATGCTGGTGAGGATGTAAAGAAAAAGGATCCTTTCTACACTGCTGATGGGATTGTAAAGTAGTTCAACTACTTTGGAAATCAATGGAGATACCTTAGAAAACTAAGAATAGAACTGCCATATGATCCAGTGATACCACTGCTGAGAATATACCCAAAGGATGATAAGTCATCAAACTACAGGAACACCTGCATTTCCATATTTAATGTAATACTCTTCATAATCGCAAGGGTATGGAATCAACCAAGATGGTAATCAACAGAGGAATGGATAAAAAGCTGTGGCATATATACACAATGGACTATTACTCAGCCATGTAAATGAATAAAGTATTGTCATTTGCAGCAAAATGGATGGAACTGGAGAATATCATCCTAAATAAGCAAACCCAGGCCCCAAAAGAGAAATACTGTATGTTCTCACTCATATCTGGGAGCTAAAGCTATCTTAAAGGGAAAAAAAACATATATATATATATGTATGTATGTATATATATATATATGTATATGTATGTATGTATATACATACATACATATACATATA
>VMDO01030371.1:0-10575 GCA_007922755.1 Pedetes capensis | reverse complement strand
ATGGAATTCCACAAATACATGGGGGAAAACAGGAATATAACCCATGATTGCATATGATTTTTAGCACATTAATGAAAGGGTTTCATAAATTATGTAAGTTAATGTAACTGTAAATAGAACCAATGTAATAGGTACACAATGGAAATAGCAAAAGCCTTACTACTCTATATTCCACTGACATTTATTAATAAAAATTTGAAAAATATTAACAAGGGCTGAATATTGTGTAAATATCCAGTAACAGCTATACTCTCATCTTGAAGTAGACACACATATGCCTTTTCTCTTTACTGATTGCAATAAATAAAATTTTAGTCATTTTTTTCCAAAAATGTGACATTTCTGTGAATTGGCACACATGTGGGAACAATATTTCCGTGGATAGATAGCTAGGCAAATTTCTAATCCCAAATCTGCTTTTAACTATCTTGTGATCTCACGTAGACATTTAATTAATTAGTTAATTAATTAATTTAGCAGTACTGGGGTATTGAACCCTGAACCTCATGCTTGTATGCTTTGCAAGCACTGTACCACTGACCTGCACCACCAGTCCATTTTTTTACTTTTTATTTCGAGACAGGGTCTTTTTATTTTGAGACAGGTTGCCTCTAGTCTTGAACTTGCAATCCTCTTGCCTCCATCTCCGATGTTATAGGGATTACATGTATGAGCCACCATGGCTGGCTCAGATAGGCATTTTATCTGATTGGGCCTTAGTTTCCTCTAATGTAAAATGAATGATTGGGACAAGATGTACTGTATGATTTTAGTATTTACACGCTCTGTTGTTATAAAAAATTATTAGTGCTTGATGTATTTTAGGAAACTGAATTTCCTTTTGTACAAGTTAGAAAACGTATGAACACACATTATGTAGGTTGAACTGTAGGACATATCTCTATAAGAAAATAGAATATGCATAAATATTTTTTCTCTACTGGTAAATGCTGGTGGGATACAGAGCAATACAGAATTGGCTTTTTCCATTATGCAACTACTATATCACTTTTGCTTATACTTTTATCAACTTACAAGGTTTATGGAACCTTTTGATTAATATGTAGGAAAACTCATATGCATTTTTGGGTTATGTTCTTCTATTTTTCCCATGTACTCATGACATTTCATTATTTACATAGAGATTATCCTTTCTCCTTTATATCTCTACATTGTTTCTCCTCCCCATCCCACCTTTCACAATTTTTGCTTCCCTTTGCTAGTCCCCTCCCTCTTTCTTTCTACTTTTTATATTATCCCTTCTTTGCTATGTTTAACTGAATATGCACATGTGTATATATTTATGTATGTATATATATATATTTATATGTATATATCTGTACCCAGAAGGAGAATGATGCAATAACTCCCTAGTGCCCATGACCTAGATGAAAAGCAGAATATTATAAATATCTTTGAAGCCCCTGTTATGCACCTTCCCAATTGTATGTTTTTCCATCCTCTGTGGGAACATTGTATATTATTTTATAATTCCCTCAAGTTTTATTGTAGTCTGATATGTTTCAGAACAATGAATGTTTTAATTTTGTGTTTCTGGTCTTATGGAAATAAGATCAAATTGCAAGTATTTTTCTGTGTGTTATTTTAACAAATTAAAATATTTTTTAAGTCTAATATATATTGATTAGGGTAGATATGGTTCATTTATTGTACTGTAAAATAAATAGCATTCCAGTATATGAGTATATAAACATTTAGTTGTCATTTTAAATTTCCCTGGATTGAACATTCACCTGATTATTTTCTAGATTTTTACTTTCCAGTATAAGAAATCAAAGTTTGTAACTGTTACCCAAAATACTCCTTAGAACCATCCAATAATTAATGAAGTGTTTTCTTTAGTATTTGGTTCTGAGTTTCTTTTCATTTAAAACAAAGTATACATAAATTTTGAATGTTTGCTTCTTTTAAGTTGTCTTTTTGTTATTAATTCTTTATTTGCTATGGTCAAAGAATATAATCCGAATGATGTCAATTTTTGTTACTTCTTCAGGATTGTTTTAATGGTCTGATATAGCATAAAATAAAGTGCAAGGAAGATGAAAAAGAACAAAAATATTAAGACACAAAAAAGTATAAAAATATGAAATGGTAGTTTTTTGAAAACTACCTAATAAGTCTCATAGCTCTACTATTAATGCAGTTGGTAGAGGGAGGCTCTGCAGTCTCTGAGGTCCCGGGTTCAATTCCCAGCACTGCAAAAATGGGAGAAGGACATGGCAATCCACTCCCGAGGCAATCCTGAAACAGTCAGCCATTAAAAACCCTATGAGGGTTGCTATGAGTCTAATAAGATGAACAAGTCTCTGGTAAGGGTGATTAAGGAAAAGGAGAGAGAACATAATGTATTGGCATAACTGCAGACAGATATTCACAAAATAATAAATGTTAAGAGTAGCTTTATGTTAAAATATTAGAAATTATCCAATTCTCAGAAAAAACATCATGTAGGAAAACTAGACCTGAAAGAAAAAGAACATATAGATATTTCTGTAACAAGTACAGAAGTTAAACCAGTAGTTTATTCTCACCAAGAAAACTTTAGGGCCAGATGATTTTGCAGAAAATTGTTTCCAAGTTTTTGACAAGTAGATAATCCTAATAAAATACAACCTTATTTAGAGAATAGATGCATCATAGGCTAAATTGTAGCTTACTCTCAAGATTAGCTAATGGTATCAAGTTGGGAGAAAATAAGGATCTTGGCCCCACCACACCACTGATAAAATAGAAGCAATTACCTAAAAGTTACATGAATCTGCTCAGCTTTACCTTGACAATGGCTATTTCTCCTGGTGGAGCCCTCAAATCCCAGAAAAACTCATTTGGTGGTTAGAGCCCAGAACTCCTGGGTACCTGGCCTTCTGTAGCCTTCTCCCTCAAGGATCCAATTAACCTGTACCTAACCTCTGCTACATTATTACACAAGTGTAACCTTGTTGCTATTGTTGTTAGGTGCCATTAAATCATGTCTGACTCATAGAGACCCTCATAGAGTTTTCTTTCTTTCTTTTTTTGGAAAATTTTAATGTATACCTTAATTGGATTCATTCTGACAAGCTTTTCATTGTGACATTTCCATATATGCATTTTGTTGTACATTATACATATAAGTTCCCCATTACCCTCTTGTGTACTTCCTTCCCCATCCCACCCCCCAACAAATACTTCTCTTCCATTTGCTTGTCTTTTTATGGTATTATTTTTCTATGTATCTTTGGGTTCCAGTTCTATTTAAGATAGAAACATTTTCTGTAGTGAACTTTCTTTTTACATGGTCAGAACTATTACATGAATATTCTAGTCCATCTATAATAATACCATTCTTAGCTTTTTAAAATTATGTTCTGACCTCTGCATAGGATTTTTTCCTTCTTATAATTTTGATTCAGCTCCCACATATGAGTGAGAACATGTGGTATTTCTATTTCTGAGCTTCTGTTCATTCACTTAAAATAATTTTCTCTAATTCCACCCATTTTGCTGCAAATGGCATTATTTCATTTTTTTGATTGCTGAGTAGTATTCCAGTGTGTATATCTACCATAGTTTTTTATCCATTCTTCTGTTGATGGGCACTTTGGTTGATTCCATATCCTTGCTATTGTGAAAAGTTCTGTATTGAACATGGAGATGCAGGTGTCTCTGTGGTATGATGACACATCTCCCTTTGGGTAAATTCCCAATAGTATTGTAGCTGGGTCATACAGTAGATCAATTTTTAGTTTTTTAAGATACTTCCATATTGATTTTCACAGTGGTTGGACCAATTTACAGCTCCACCAGCAATGTAAGTGTTCCCTTTTCTGCATAGCAACCTCGCTACCATTTGTTGTTATTTGTTTTGTTGATCTTGGCCATTCTTACTGGCCTAAAGTGAAATCTCAGAGTTGTTTTAATTTGCATTTCTCTAATGGCTAGGCATATTCAGCATTTTTTCATGTGTTTCATGGGTTTATGGACCTCTTCATTTGAGAACTGTCTATTTAGTTCCTTTGTCCATTTGTGTATTGGGTTGTTTTCTTGGGTATTTTTTTCTTAAGTTCTTTATAAATTCTGGTAATTAGACCTTTGTCTAATATATAGGATGCAAAATTTTTTCCCCATTCGGGGGGTTTCCTTGACTCTGTTAATTGTTTCCTTTGATGTACAGAAGTTTTTAATTTCAGGTAATCCCATTTATCTATTCTTGTTGCAATTTTTTGAGCAATTGGAGTCTTATTAAGGAAATACTTTCCTATGCTTACATGTTGAGTGTATTACCTATCTTGTCTTCTATTAGTTTTAAAGTTTCTGGTTTTATGTTGAGGTCTTTTATCCATTTTGAATTAACTCTCATGCATATTGAGAGATGCAGGTTGGTTTTCATTTTTCTGCACTCAGATGTCCATGTTTCCCAGCACCATTTATTGAAAAGGCTATCCTCTTTCCAGTTTACTCTCTTTGCTCCTTTGTCAAAAATAAGGTGGTTATTGGTGTGTTAATATCATAAAAGCCATCTATGACAAACCTACAGCCAACATTATATTAAATGGAGAAAAACTGATACCATTTCCTCTTAGATCTGGAACAAGGCAAGGATGTTCTCTCTCTCCTATTCTATGTAACATAGTAATTGAAGTCCTCGCCAGGGGCAATCAGGCAAGAGAAAGAAATCAAAGGGATACAGATTGGCAAAGAAGGGGACAAAATATCCTTATTTGCAGATGATATGATTCTATACCTAAGAGACCCCAAAGCCTCATTCAGAAAACTTTTAGATCTAATCAACTCCTTCTGCAAAGTTGTTGTTGTTGTTAGTTGCCATTGAGTCATGTCCAACTCATAGTGACCCTCATAGGGTTTTCAATGGCAGATTGTTTTTGGGATTGCCTTGGGAGTGGGTTGCCATGTCCTTCTCCCATTTTTGTGGTGCTTGGAATTGAACTTGGGACCTCAGAGACTGCAGAGCAGTGCTCTTCCAACTGAGCTAAACCCCAGTCCTTCAGCAAAGTGGCAGGATATAAAATCAACACACAAAAATCAATAGCTTTTCTTTACACCAACTGTAAATAGGAAGAGAATGAAATTTCAGAAAAAAATACCCTCCATGATAGCCCACCAGAAAATTAAATACCTTCGAATCAATCTAACCAAAGACCCTTCAGATTTCTATAAGGAAAATTTCAAAACATTAAAGAAAGAAATAACAGAGGACACTAAAAAATGGAAGGACCTTCCCTGCTCCTGGATAGGGAAAATTAATATAGTAAAAATGGCTATCCTACCAAAAACAATTTGTAGATTTAATGCAATCCCCATTAAAATTCCACTGACTGACTTTACAGAAATAGAAAAAACAATCCAAAAATTCATATGGAATCACAAACGACCATGTATAGCCAAAACACTCTTAAGCTGCAAAACTAATGCAGGTGGAATCACAATCCCTGACTTCAAGCTATTCCATAGGGCAGTGGTTGCAAAAACAGCTTGGTACTGGCACAAAAATAGGCCTGAAGGCATGTGGAACAGAATAGAAGACCTCATAGGGTTTTCAATGGCTGATTATTTTGGGATTGTCTCGGGAGTGCATTGCTATGTCCTTCTCCCATTTTTGCAGTGCTGGAATTTGAACCTGGGACTTCAGAGACTGCAGAGCATCGCTCTACCAACTGAGCTAAATCCCAGCCACAAATGTAATCTAGCATTGCTAATATCTGTTGGTTGCATCTAGTATCCAGGTTGTGAGAGCCACATTTTTTTTCTTTTTTTCTTTCACAGGTATTCTATGCCATATGACATAGAGGTTTCCTGAAACCTACCTACTCTCTCTACCCCACCCCTACTTCTTGAAGATTTTTGTTGAAGGTTACTTACCATCTAGATGCCAAATTACTAAGGAACTTGCAAAGTATATTTTCTATCATATTTCCAGATGCAGAAGTGCTTTTTCATAATGGATTCTAAATGTGACACTATTATTTATTTAAAAATTTTGGTGAATGAGGCATTTAAATTCTATGGAGATACCCCTGAAGCAAAGTCAAGGCTTCTGAGGATACTATGTTTCCACTGGTCACTATTTTCTCTGACCTCTTGACAACACCAAAGATTACAGAAAATATCACTTCATTACATCACTCTTGAGTTTCTAGCTTTTTGATTTATCTGTTTTGAATTCTGATAAAGGTAAAAATAATATTTTAAATCTTTTATATGTACTTAATATTTGTGAGGTGCTAGGCCAACATAAGATGAAATATGTGATATGCTAGTTGTTTAGTGCCTAAAGTCATATCACCCTGGCATTAGATCCCATTTGATCTTGGAAGCTTAGCAGGGATGGACCTAGTTAGTGCTTGGATGGGAGACTGCTTGGGAACACCAGGTACTGTAGGCCTGGGAGAAGGACCTGGCAGACCACTCTTGAAATAATCAGCCATTGAAAACCCTATGAATATCAGAGAAGCATTGATATACTGCCAGGCAGGGCACAGTGTCAGGTAGTGTTTTGTTCTGTTGTACATAGGGTC
This sequence comes from Pedetes capensis, assembly GCA_007922755.1. NCBI lineage: Eukaryota > Metazoa > Chordata > Mammalia > Rodentia > Pedetidae > Pedetes > Pedetes capensis. Next base: position 4,039 of record VMDO01030371.1, on the reverse strand, counting down.
CCTATGAGTCAGACCTGGCTCGACACCTAACAACAACAAATTGATTAGTGTAATCATTGATGGAGGGATTATTGACATAAGGCAGCCAATAGATTTTGTCAATTCAGTGATTGAACTCTTAATTAATGCTGCTTATTAATGCCAGTTATTTTGATTTTTTTCAGAAACTGACCTTCCTCATTAGTTGATTAAAAAATAATTAAATGACTCACAAATCCTATATTGATAAAATGTGAGAGACTCTATCAAATACCTTAAAGCTATCACACTGAAATTGTCATTAATGGTTGAATTTAAGGCTTGCCCAGGAACATTTCACAAGTGTCATGTCCCTTTTTATAAAACTGGCAGAGTGTAAGCTTAGGGGAGGAAAAAACCCTTATGCAAACTTCTGCCAGACAGACTTGGAGTTTCTGAAATACAGACTAACTTCAGTGATTGATTTTTTTCCACTTCAGTAGCACACAAGGGGATACAATATTAGGCAAGGACATAAACCATATTCAGGAAATCAACTCATGGTGTCAGTCAAAGGTAGATCAAATCTCTGACTAAAATAAAAGTCTACCATGCAGGAGCACTGTCCAATTTTCTTTATGGATATAAGACTAGATCTGTTACTGATGCATAACTTCCCACATACCTTTGTCTTGTCATGTTTCATATTAGATGGCAGAGCGTTTCCATGTGCAAGGATCTAGGAAGCAGTTGTTCATCAGGTATTGACAATGATACCATTAAAAATCTGTTCTGTGAGGCTGGACATCTGGAGGGAGTGAATAACAAAATATCTAAGTTCCTGGATAGGGAGGGCAGCATACCATTGTGACTGATAGGAATATTACTTGTATGCAAAACTATCCCAGGTAGTTAACTTCCGCTAATAGTTCTCCTGGGAGAAGCACCCAAACAACTCCCTCCCAAAAATCAATCTGCCATCGAAAACCCTATGAATAGCAGATCAGCACTGACAATAGTGTTTCTCCTGTTGTACTTAGGGTCACTATGAGTCGGAAACCAACTCGATGGCACCTAACAACAACAACAAATAATAATAATAATTCTCCAGAGGTCATCTTTCAATACTTTATGCACATCTACTATGTATCAGGGGTATTGACACATAATGTGGATACTAAAATGATTGAGAGAGTATTAGGCTCAGTAAGTCTTTGTTATTGAGTTAAAGTACTTAAAATACAATGTCCTATGTGCTAAAATAGTATATACAATATGTCAGATGATAGAAAAAGAGGAGTCTATTAAGGTAGTTGGGCTGGGATTTAGCTCAGTTGATAGAGCGCTGCGCTGCAGTCTCTGAGGTCCCGAGTTCAATTCCCAGCACAACAAAAATGGGAGAAGGACCTGACAATCCACTCCCAAGGCAATCCCCAAACAGTCAGCCATTGAAAACCCTATGAGGGTCACTATGAGTCGGATACCGACTCGATGGCACCTAACAACAACAATTAAGTTAGTTAAAGCACTCATTACTCATTCAATGGAGACTTCTCAGATATGAGTCTAGTCATCAGAAAGATCCTGATTTGTGACCATGACCCAAGGCTCCTGTTTCCAATATGCTCTAGTTTCAAGTGTTTTAATTTAATAACAAATACTTACTGAGCTAAACACTCTCCTGCTAATTTTGACATAAATATTATATACTATTACTTTTTGTTATACAAGTGGCTAGTGGTTACCATGTTGGACAACTCAACTTTGAAAGAATTCTATGTATGTACAGAGAGAGATTACATGTGTCTTACTCATTTTTCCCAAGTACCTAGTGCAATGTTTAGGATTCAAAAATATCTGATGAATAAATTCATTTTAACAAGGCTGTTAACAACATTTGTAGGTAAACAGAGAATTAGGTGCTGTAAGCAATGGATTTAGGCATGTATTTTTTTAAGTTAAAGTAGCATTCTTCATTAGTGGCATAACTAAAGTTTTAAAAACTGTTTTAGAAAAATGACATCAATTCTCTGAAGCTCATTAATGAACAGATTAAAAAAGAAAAACTCAAATATGAATGCTATAGTGTGTTTCTACAAAGGACTAATGTGATCTAATGAGTAGGAAATGGTGGCATCTGCTAGTGTTGTAATTGCATTTAGAGAGTTTTGCACATGAACGCATTACATCTATCCTTTAGATATCCTGTGACTAATGATCCAGTATGTAAATTTTTGAACACTTTGATTCTTGTACTCTCTTCTTTTGCTATTTTACCATTTATCTATGTAATTACTTACTATGAAACTAAGAGATGAAATAGATTACAGACCATGAAAGTGAAAACTAGGTCAGTGACATTTAATTATTGAGAAATCTTTATTGAAAAGCATTAAAAACAAACAAACTAAAGCTATAATAATTACCAAACACCATTAGAACATAAAACTCAGAAGAAAATCCTTTTTCAGTACAGAAAAATACCAGTTATATTTAACATAACTTTAGGAAATAAAAACCAAAGTATTGCAAATAAAACTACCTACATTATCCACATTGTCATTATACCATCTCTACTGTAACTGAACAAGCTAGTTTAATTTATGGACCTAATCGTACAATAATTTTAAAGTTTGACAATATGTAATTAGAAGAGAATTGAACTCATTTCTGAAAGCAAATACTAAGAAATTTTATAGACTGCTGACCCTCCAAAAGAATTCAGTGTAAAGGTTTTGAAAATCCATCATTTAAGGTATAATTCCTTTTGTTTTTTTAAATAGCTTTTTTTCCTAGAGAAGTTTTAGGTTCACAGCAAATTTGAGCAAGGTATAGCAATTTCTCACAACTCCCTGTTCAGTTTCTCTTTTCATGAACAAATAGCACATTTCTCAGCCAAGTTTCCTCATAGAAGACTCTGGGGTATTGTGAGATGCTGTAACAAAAAAAGGAAGGTGGCATGTTATAATATTTCATCTGAAGAAATGTATTTTCATGTAAGAGTCTATTATTAACTTAATCAAATAACAAATATTGAGTACTTACTCTGTGTATGTGTTAGGCTTAACAGCATAACTAACTTAAAAGTAGTATGAAGCTCAGTTATTCCTTTTGAAGAGCCAGTACAATACAAACAAGACAATCAGAGGTCTCAAAAAACAAGGCACTACTTCATGGAAACAGATTCCCAAGGAGTGAGAGGTGACAGACGTAGGAGAGGTGGAGAAATGAGGAAAACTTTTGCAGCAAGATTGAGATTTGGATTTCCTTTTTAAAATGGAGGAGCTGGGCAAGACAGATAACAGAAATACCTGGAGAGATAAATAAGAGTGGCATGGACTAGCAGCCTGTGAGAAGGCAGCAGAAGCACTGGTGTGTGAGAATGGAAGGCAGAGCAGAGCCCCTGGAAGGTCAGGCAGAGGGATTCTTGGGTTGGGCAAAAGAAATTGCCAGGTCACAAATCCTGGTGAATTTAAGGTTCCTAATTGTTCAAAATGATTTAAGAATCTCTCATCCAGAGAAAGAAAACTAGATTCAGTTATTTCTCTACCAGACCTACAAGTATATGAACATTGAGAGGTATTTTCTGGACATAAATGATGAAATGGAGCAAAATATGGAGGTCCTAGGGATTGCAAAAGAAGAATGAATAAGGAATGGCTAAAAATTCACCTTTTAGTGTGATGGATGGAAACTATGATGTTGGAAAGGGTAATGTGCTTAAGGCTGAAAAAAGGTAAAGGTGTTTTGGGACATTGTATTAGTCAAGGTAGGTTACTATGTGATAAATGATACTGTATTTGTAGTGTTCTAATGTGACAAAATATACTTTTTTGTAAGAACAGCTCATTTCTGTTACTAATGCCTCTCTGTAACAGCTTAGTTCATTTGGTGACTTGGTGGTCCAAGCTGCTGTGATCTTACGGTTTTATATTCTTTTTTTTATTAGAAATTTTAAATGTACATCATAATGTGATTCATTTTGACATGCTTTTCATTGTGACAATTTTCATATATGCAATTGATAATCATTATTCATATAGGTTACCCCTTACCCTCCTCTATGTTTCCCCCCTCCCCC
>VMDO01030370.1:0-21395 GCA_007922755.1 Pedetes capensis | reverse complement strand
TAGCTGAAAGCAGAGAATATCAAAAAGATGTCTATCTATGTTTTATTGACTACGCAAAAGCATTTGATTGTGTGGATCACAACAAATTATGGATAACACTTCGGAAAATGGGAATACCAGAACACCTAATTGTGCTCATGAGAAATCTGTACATGAACAAGGAGGCAGTTGTTCGAATAGAACAAGGAAACACTGAGTGGTTTAAAGTTGAGAAAGGTGTGCGTCAGGGCTGTATACTTTCACCCTATCTCTTCAATTTATATGCTGAGCAAATAATCCGAGAAGCTGGATTTATGAGGAAGAATGCGGCATCAAGATTGGAGGAAGACTCATTAACAACCTGCATTATGCAGATGACACCACTTTGCTTGCTGAAAATGAAGAAGATTTAAAACATTTACTGATGAAGATCAAAGATCATAGCCTTCAATATGGGTTGCGACTAAACATCAACAAAACAAAAATCCTTACAAATGGGTCAGCACGCAACTTCACATTAAATGGAGAAAAGATTGAGGTTGTCCAAGATTTTGCTTTGCTTGGCTCTATAATCAACACCCGTGGAAGCAGCAGTCAAGAAATCCAAAGACGCATTGCTCTAGGAAAAGCTGCGGCAAAAGATCTCTTTAGAGTATTGAAAAGCAAAGATGTCACATTGAAGACGAAGGTGCGTCTGACTCATGCCATGGTATTTTCAGTGGCATCATATGGTTGTGAAAGCTGGACATTGAACAAGAGAGACGACGGCACCTAACAACAACAGGTGCCCTTTGATGAAGAAAAATCAAGAATAATTTCAGACACATCAGATAATAGAAAGAAGGAACAAAGTATAAATTTCTACTCAGACATAATTATAAACATCTACTGCACTCTTACCATATATAAGACACTAAACTAAGCCCATTACTTCTGTTATCTCTTCAGTACTCATAATCATCATACAAAGTAGTCACTAGTATTATCTTCATTTTATTGATGAAGAAGTTGAGGCTTAAAGGCATTAATCAATTTTCTCAAGGTCACACAGCTATAAGAGCAGCAAGCAAAGCAGTCTTTACAACCTCAGAGAAGTTACTTCAGTTGTGCCATAAGGCAAACTAGAAAGACATGGAATTAACTTACTCTTCCTGAGCATTTTCTAGATAGTAGTAGATTGGTGCTAGCATCTTCTAGCACTTGACTGGACACTTTCCACACTCTTTCTTGTGTGAGATTCATAGAAGCACTTGGAGTGGTTATTATTACCTCCAATTTACAGAAAAGATCTCTTGGAATTCTTCCAGTCCTGAAGCCTTCCACACCTCAGCCTTAGGTCACCAAATCCTGCTATGAGAGGCCCACAGCTCTCAACTAAGTCTGTAGTTGTATCTCAAATGCTAAATCCCCAACAAATCCTCCTCCTTCTCTTCCTCCTCTTCCTTTTCCTCCTCCTCCTCCTCGTCTTTCTTCTCCTCCTCCTCTTCCCACTGTTCCCCTCCTCCTCCCTACTTCTTCTCTTCCTTCTCCATAAAATAGCAGACTCTAGAAATTGAATTGATTTTTCTTTCTTTATTTCATGCTTTCTTTTTCTTTCCTTCTATGAAGGCTTAAGAGTAGAGAATGTTTTTCCCTTCACATTCAATAGTTCTTTGTCGATTTGACAGAGAGGAAGAAAAAGATATTTAGACGATCCTTTCTCAAGAAAATAGCCCAGTTTGTATGGCTGCTATTCTGTATAATCCTATCCTTGACTGACAAAAATTGAATATTATCATGATTGCTTTCATAAAAATTCTAATTATTTCCTCTTCTTATCACTCTAAAGAGATAGATACATAGATAGATTAGAATGGGTTTGTATCCAAAAAGGCAAAGAGAAGTGCATATTTATGCTGAAATATCTCTTTCAATACCTTCATTTAGAGGTATCAATTTCCTCATGTAGACTAACTGACTATAGGACTGAACCAGATTCATCTTTTTACTCCCACCTAAACTTAGGTGTTCAATAAATGTTTATTCAGTGGGCTATTGTTGAGTGTTATCTGGACAGGATGTATCACATAGTCTAATGCTTGAGACTAATACCATAGTACAAATTAGTTTATCAGAATACCTATGTCAGGACTGGATGAAAGAAGTAAGACTCTAGAATATAAACTTCATGAGAGTATGGACTAGTCTTCTAGTAAGCACATAGAATAGGGTCGGAGATAACAGTATTTCAGTAAATATTAGTTGAGTGAATGACTCAGGAAGCAAAACTTCCTAAAATAAGAAGAAGAGAAAAACATAAACTATGATAAAATATTAGTAGAGAGGACAGATTTGGTCATGAGTAGGGAGCCCCAGCAGGAGACACTACGAAGTGGGGAGAGATATGTAGGTATGCGGTATCTGAGGAAGAGCAGGAGAGGATCTCATGAGAGAGTAGTAATTAAATAGCCCTAGGATCCTTAACTGTGTACTATATGACCATTAATGTATTTTCTTTCTTTAAGTACTGGGGGTTGAATTAAGGGCCTCGCACCTGTTAGGCAAGTGTTCTACCACTGAGCCGCACCCCCAACATATGCTTTTATTTTTCATTTTGAGGCAAGGTCTCACTATGTTGCACTGGCTGCTTCTGACCTCAAACCTGCGATCCTCCTGCTTCAGCCTCCTGGGTCATTGTGCCTCAGTCTCCCAAGTCCTTGTGCCACAGTGCCCAGTTTATTTCTTTAAAATCTGCTCAAACTAGGCAATTAGCTTCTCATTTGTGGATAGTCAATGAGAATGGAGAATCTGCTTTCTACTGAGGACTTATATTCTGTGGAACATGACTCACAAAGACTGTCACGGTTTTCCATGCCAGTTATCCATGTCTGACAAAAACTCCTCATGGGTTTACACTAAACAAATAGTGTTGTCATATGCAAGAAACCTTATGCCCCTTAACCAAATTATTCAATTTTCCAAATTTCTCCTTTTCACAAAGAATATTAATAGTTATATCCATGCAGGCCAATTCACAAAGTGAAAATGACTATTCTCAGTTTTTAAATGGCCAAACTCTTGTTGAATACAAGTTCTACCCTGAAATGAATACTGTAACTTAATTTTGCTTTGATCACACGCCACCTTTCACATGTACACAGACACACCATGCATACACACCTCAAGTAAAACCATCCTTCCTTGAGGAAGTTTAGTGTCTTGAGACCTTTTTTATGGCTCCAGACCAAGAATTTTTCCAAGTTGCTACTGAGAGAGATTTAATTATCTAATTAGCACTCTCTTTTTAGGCTTTCAGTACTAACTGCTCTGCATTTCTCTGCCAAGATAATTCTTGGTCGGTTATCCAGAGTTCTGAAGCCCTTATGCTATCATTCTGACTCACAGCTGTGAATTATCCTGCTCAAAATATAAGAAAAGGACAGTACATATGTAATAAGTGCGCTACATCTCTCTCTAGTTAAGAATTAATGAAACACTGAGGAGTGACAAGGATACAATTTCTTTTGGTCCTATGTGGATTTTCCCATTCATCTGCAAAATGATTCTCTGCTTAACATGCCACTTACAAAATCAAGATTCTTGTGGTGCTTGAATTAGGAATGTAAGGTAAATAGCTACTTACAGAATATTTTCCCTGAAGAAGATCCAATCACATCCAAACAGGCCACTCCCACTAGAAGTGGTTGGGGACACCAAAGCCACCATGATTCGTGCTGCTCCTGAGGGAACTTATAATGAACTTACAATGAACCAGTAATAAACAACTTAAGTAGTTTAGACTAGGGTTGAGGCATTTCAAAGTTGTGGTTATTTAAAAAAGAAGCACTCATTTTTTAAAAATAAGTCTTTATCTTAGAATTCCCATATAGCAAGTTCTAATAAACTTAAGTACTTAGCATATATGAGGCTCTTTGCTCAGTTCTCAGCACTAAGCAGGAAAGAAAGAAAGGAAAGAAAAAAGGAAGGGAAGGAAAAAGATAAAGAAAGGAAAGAGGAAAGAAAGGAAAAAAATTTGAGGAATTGAGGTGACAAAGAAGAATCATAATTGGGCATGGTGGCGCACACCTGTAATCCCAGCAACTCCAGAGGCGAAGGCAGGAGGATTACAAATTCGAAACCTGAGGCAGTCTGTGTAATTAAGTGAGACCCTGTCTCAAAAAAGTTAAAAAAAAATGGGCTGGGGATTTCAGCTCAGTGGTACAGTACCTGCAAAGCATGCAAGTACGAGGCCCTGGGTTTAATGAAGAAGAAGCAGAAGCAGAAGAGGAGGAGGGGGAGAAGATGGAGAAGAAGGAGAGGAAGAGGAAGAGGAAGAAGAAGGAGGAGGAAGAGGAAGAGGAAATGACTTAAAAAGAATGGCAGTGTTTTCCAGAGGAAGAGCACAGAACTGGGAGCTGGGAGACATGAGTAGGAGTCTAATCTTTGTCACCCACATGAAGACTATCCGAAGTGATTACTTGGACAACTACATTCCTTAGGGAGGAAATGGGGCTACTGTGTGTGATGATTGTGTGTGTGTGTGTGTTTTTTGTGTTGCTGGGGATCAAACCTGGGGCCTCACACATGACAGTCAAGCACTCTACCACTGAGCTACATCCCTAGCCTCAGGTATAATGATTTTTAAGGCGCTCTTTGCTTATAAACTAAATGTTAAGACTGGATCATTATACATACATACATATATATTTTTATTGGAAATTTTTAATGTACAACTTCATGGGTTTCATTCTAACATGTATTTCATTGTGACATTTCCAATTATGCATTTCATTGTACATTGCTCACATAACTTCCCCCTTACACTCTCATGACTCTCCTCCCACGTCCTCCCCCCATGATCTCCTTTCTACTTCTATGCCTTTTTGTTGGAATATTTATCTATGTACATGCATCCCAGTTTTGATTTAAGTCCAAATTTTTTTCTGTAATGATCTATAGAAAACAACAATAAATGCTGGAAAGGATGTAGGGGGAAAAGAACCATTTTACACTGTTGGTGGGATTATAAACTAGTGCAACCATTATGGAAATCAGTATGGAGGTTCCTCAGAAAACTAAAAATAGAACTACCATATGATCCAGTTATAACACTCCTGGGTATATACCCAAAGGAATCTAAGCCTTCATACAATAAAGACAGGTGCACATCCATACTTATTGCAGCACTGTTCACAATTGCAAGGTATGGAACAACCCCAGATGTCCATCAACAGATGAATGGAGAAAAAATTACATGGTTTATATAAATGATGGAATATTATTCAGTCATAAAGAAGAATAAAATTATGTCATTTACAGAAAAATAGGTGAAACTGGAGTGTATCATTCTAAGCAAAATAAACCAGATCCAGAAAGAAAAAGACCTCATGTTCTCGCTCATATGTATATCATATGTGTGTGTACATGTATGTAAAATTGGAAAGTATAAAGGGCATATCTGGAGTGGGAGGGGAATAGTGGAAGATGAGAAAGAGAAATATGGGGGATAGCAAGGGAGAGAACATGAGCAAAATACATGATATAATTGTATGAGTGTCTCCATAATGAAACTCAATACACTGTATTCTAATTTTAAAAAGTAAAATTTAAAAAGCAGAAATTTTTGAAATACTTAATAATATTAATTTCCTTATATAATTTCTTTAAGTAATTTCCTTTTTGAATGCGTTTTTCTATATCTTATAAAATTTCTTAGTATTTTAGACATCAAATAAATATCATATGAAGATTTTTTAAATTATATTACAAATATTAAATTTTTCAAATGCCCAAAGCTTTAAGCTTTTTTCTTCTGCATCAGTAACTGAAAAAATGCATTTATATTTTGTCCTTCTTATTTAATGCTGCAAAAGTAGGTACAATTAGCAGAACTGCTTTTCTTTTATATAGAAGAGTTATATGTTAACAATCAAAGCTGTACTAAACAATTCTCAAAGCATAGTTTGCCAAAAGAATTGGCCAAGAGAACTCTGATTTCTTGCTTTATTTTTAGTGTCAGTGATTCATGTTCAGAAATTATCATTGTGCATTGGTTTAGTTCACATGAAAGAAAACCACTTACATTTTTGGCCAGAAATGATAAGTTGTGCACTATTACTTCCAACATAGATATTAATTCCTAATGAGCTAATTAAAGAAAGTCTTATAACAGGGTATGCTGAACAAAAGATAATTCCAGGAATACTTTCTAAGTAGATTCTTGGAAAATTAGACATTAAAAAATTATTTGCAACTTCTTAATAAAAGTATTACATCTTATTTTGTGATCCATCAGATCCTCTCAGAAACCTTTCAGTTGCATAGAGACTACCATTATATTTGAGCTGTGAATCATTGGCTTTCATTGAATGAATGAGTAAATAAATTGATGAATGACAGGCAAACTGACTGACAGACTGACCAAGAATAGAGTGACTTACTGACAGACTGGTCAATTCACACAAATGATTCATTTAATTTTGTGAAAATTTAAGATTTTTGTACCTTCACATTATGCCCAATACAAAATATTACAAAAATATAAACTCATATGCAAAAGTATTGGGAACACAAGAACATTCTCAGCCAGAAGAGGGAGAGAGGGAGGGAGAGGGGGGGAGAGACAGAGAGGAGACAAGAGAAGAGAAGAGGAGAGGAAAGGAGAAGAGAAGAGAAGACAGGAGAGGAGAGAAGAGAGGAAGGAACTGAATTGTGCTGGTTTAGTTCTTCACTCAGCAAATACTGACCGGATGCCTGCTAGGATAGAAGTACCAACCAATGAGTGGATGCAGAAATGAGAAATGCACAGCCCTCCCCCTCAAGCAAGTTTTCAGCTAACTGATTAACCAGATGTAACTGTGTGTTCATGTAAAAGTAACAAAAGAAAAAGACAAAAACTATGTGACTTCTAAAACAGAGTCATTCAGAAGTGTTGTGGGATTTTAGAAAGGTAGAACAATGAGAAGGGGCTAGAGTTTGGCTGAGTTGATAAGAGTGCTGCTCCGCACTGTCTGAGGAACGAGGTTTGTTCACTAGCACCACAAAGATGGTCAAAGGATGTGACAGTCTACCCCCAAAACAATCAGCCATTGAAAACTCTGTGAGGGTCACTATGAGTCAGACACAACACAATGGCACCTAACAACAAGAAGACCAATGAGAAGGGAAGTGGCATTTCAACCAGGTCTTCCTGAATGTGTAAAAATTTCATCAAGAGTTCAGTGGGTAGGAAGAGGAAGGTCAGAAGGTAGGCACCCACCTAGTACTCCCATTCAGAAGGTATGCTTCAATTCAGCCATAGATTATTAAAATATTGAGATACTCCCATCCATTGTTGTTGTTGCTAGGTGGCCTGGAGTTGGCGACCAACTCACAGTGACCCTATATACAACAAGTGAGACACTGTTGCCAGTGCTTTTCTGCTATTCATAGGGTTTTCAATGACTGATTCGTTTTTTTGGAGTGGGTTGTTGGGTCCTTCTTTGAAGCCAATAGCACCTGATGTTCCCAGGAGGTCTCTCATCCAAGGACTAACCAGGCCCAACCTTGCTTAGCTTCTGAGATCTGATGAGATCAGATGGCACAATGGTATAGCTGCAGGCAGCTCCCATCCATACTCAGTGGTAACTGGCATCTGCTTCAACCTTCCTAGGATGCACCACCATCCTGGCTGCACAGGCCTCTTTCGTGGGGCCTAACCTGAGGTCCCAGAGGCTTTACTCCATTACCATCATTAAGGTCAAGTCTACTTTGAGGGTATGAACATTAATATAACTAATTTTTCTACAGTATTGATGTCTCTACTAATTATTATGCTTGACCCCAAAATTTGGGTAGAGTAAGATTCATAGTGTATGCTATCTATAATAAATAATGCATTATTGATTGGATTTCTCATTTCTTTACAAAAAATGGTAACAGCACCCAAGTATGTATATTTTCCATAGGAGAAATCAAGCTCTCATGAGTAATGATTACAACCTTTCCTATGATTGCATACATTTACCATTCCTACAACTACCTGCATCCCACACCTGGGGGAGCTGCATGGGCAGGGATGCAGATGGTCCAGAAAGTCATAGCTTTAATGAGTATGTTATTGCATTAAAAATGAAGAACTGCCCCTGTTTGTAAGGACCCCAATTCCTTATGAATGCCAAGAGTAGTTCTAATAGACTTGTAATCTCCTCTAGAAAATGGGGATAAAGAACTGTATAAATCAGAATTTATGCAATTCAATTTGGAATCAGCTCCTCTCTGTTTTGAATGGGGCAAACTCCAGTTAAATGTCAAAATAGAGAAAAAATGTCTATGTTTTCCCACAAGATAGTCTCTTGCAACTTCCTAAGCACATCTGTTTCTACATTCCACTTGACCTGCTCTCACCTTCTCCCCAGGCCTCATATCTAAAAAATCACATCTTTCTCCTCTTGCCTTTGTCAAAATAAGGAAAAAAATCGGATTAACTAATTTCACTAAATTTTGAATGACAGGGAGTTCTCCCAGTAGTATTTTCATTTTTGTTTAATTCTCACTTTGTATTTTTTCTCTTAACTCCTTTGTGCATAAAATGAAATACACACACCTGTGTGTATGTGTGTGTATACATATATTAGTTATATATGTGTATATTTATAAACACATATATAATCTGTATATATATACACACACACATATATATCTATAGATATATAGATATATAGATATATATATAGCTTCACATTTTGCATAAGTTTTCTCATCTAGATTCTTCTATCCTGTTTTCTTTTTCTTATTTTTTTCTTATTTTTCTTATTATTTTATTATTATTTCATTCTTCCCTTTGGTTTTTCTATATACCTCTGCATTCCCCAAATATATGCATGACCCATTCCCTCCAGACATCCATGTTAACAATCAATGAGATTTTCCCTCTATATTCAGATAACCTTATGCAGATCTACACTTATGAGTGCCTGGACATACATACACATATAGACTCACACAGTATTCATAGGCATAGCATATGGTTATATATTTACATGGGTTTTTTTGGTCAATTTGGCACAAAAAAGGAAGATTATGTTATATATATTTTTACTTCCCACTTAACTTACTCAATATCTTTTGTACATCTCTTCAATTTTTCTGGTATAGTCCTAATTTTCTCTTTTTAATATGATACATGTTATGAATTTTTTATTCAGTGATTATTTTAATGTAACTTTCCTGAATTTCTATTTTTACCACAACAAACATCACTGATATGAACATCCATTTACTTGTTTTTGTATAGAGTGCTTTTATTTCTTTCTCTTTTTTTTTTTTTTTTTTTTTTTTTTTTTTTTTTTTTTTTTTTTTTTTTTTTGTGGTACTGGGGTTTGAACCCAGGGCCTCACACTTGCATGCTCTGCAAGTGCTGGACCACTGAGCTGCACCCTCAGCCCATTTTTTTTTTACTTTTTGAGACAGGGTCTCACTAAATTACACAGACTGCCTCTGGTCTTGAACTTGCAATCCTCCTGCCTCTGCCTCCCAAGCCGTGGGATTACAGATGTGCTCCACCGTGCCCAGCGAGTGATTTTATTTCTATGGAACAAGATCTTATGAGTATCTTGCTTGTGTGTTTATCCTTAATTTTAATATGTACTGCCAAATTGTTTTCCAAAAAGGCTGTATTGCTTCATATTTCCACCAGCAGTGTATAAAAGTACCCTTTTCCCCAACTTCCTGGGCAGCAATACATGCTATAGCTCCATTCTATTCCTGTCAGACTGATTAGTGTGAAGTGATATACCATTTATTTGCAATGTGCCTTTCTCTGACTTCTAGCAAGTAAATTGAACATCTTTTCATATGCAAGTTGGCCAGATACTATAAAAAATGAAGAAATTTACTTTTTTCTTCCTTTTAATGATGTCCTCTTAGGGCTTCTTCATTTTTCCCCTTTTGTTTATCATGGTAGTAAGAAAATTTAATGTAATGTCTACCTCCTTGTCAAATTTTTAAGTGCACACTATAGTATTGTTAACTATAATATTGTGCAGTGGCTCTCTAGAACTAATTCGCCTTGCATAACTGAAACTTTGTCCCTGTTAAATAGCAGCTCCATATTTCCTCCTTCCTCTTGCCCCTGAAAACCACCATTCTACTCTCTGCTTCTATGAGTTTGACTATTTTAAATACTTCACACAAATATATCATGCATTATTTATCCTTCTGTGACTTAGGATGACATCCTCAAGGTTCACCCATATTGTCACATATATCAGAATTTCCTTCTTTTTTAAGGCTGAATATATTCCATTTTGTGTATATACCACATTTGCTTTATCCATCTACCTATGGACATCTGGATTGTTTCCATATCTTGGCTATTGTGAGTAATGCTACAGTGAATATGACAGTGCAAATATTTCTTGGAGATTACGATTTCAATACTTTTGGATAAATAATCAGGACTAGGATTGGTTGACCCCATAGTAATATTACAGAGTTAAGATCCAATATATATAGAACTCCTACCACTCAGTAGCAAAACTAACAATATCTAATACAATTTAAAAATATATGAATAGACATTTCTCCAAAGAAGACACATGAATGGCCAACAGGTACATGAAAAGATAATCCACATAGCTAATCATCAATGAAATGCAAATTAAAACTACAATGGGATTTACTTCACCTGTTAGGCTATTATCAAAACAAAATAAAAAAGAAAAGCATTGACAAGGATGTGGAAAAACTGGATCTGCCATATGCTATGGGTAGTATATAAAATGGTATAGCCAAGAAGGAAAAGAGAAGGAAAAGGGGGGGGCATTTCAAAGTATACCTAAGAATAGGCCTATCTGTCTCACTCATCTGAGTAAAGTAGGATTCTCTATTGATATTTAAAACCAAGTCAGTCTGAAAAACATACTCAGGTGTGTGCTAGTCATTGAGAAACTCAGGTTGGAACTAGAAAATCTAAGTGTTCCACACAATGCATCTCAGACTTTTCAATTTGTAGAATGACTTCTCTTGGTGGGTTATGGACTGAGAGAGAAGGATACAAAGACTGAAGTTCATTGGTGGAGACAGCTGAATAGCCAACATTGCCTTAGCACTCATACTTCAGCATGTACTAAATGCACAAGCCCATCTGCTCTGTGGCAGGACACATCCCATATGATAACAGATTATAACTGAGAGAACATTGGGGTATTGTGGCAACACAAAGGTTCATGTGGTTTCCTATAAAAGCCATAAGTAAAAGTGCATCCTAAATTTAAAAAAAGGCTCCATACAGAATTCTAAGTGATGTCCACATATACTCACATAATTGGTTTTCCTGATCAAGTTGCAATGTTGATTAAGTTAGAGAAAATATTTATATGACATTAAAATCATATCATTTGATTTTCAGTGCTACAGAAATATTGATAAGCAATAGATTTAATTTGTATTAAAAATGGCTGTTTGTTTCTTCTCCTCCTCCTCCTCCTCTCGCTCCTCCTCCTCCTCTTTCTATTCCCCTCCTCCTCTTTTTTCAAGAGTAGGAGTGGAGTAAATATAAAAACCTAGGAGTATTTCCTTCCAAGAATATACTCAATAAAATTTTAAACTTGAAGGTTTACTCTTAAAGGTCTGACAAAGAAAGGAAGACTTCATCAGGTGGGTCATAAACCTGCTAAATATTGTGAAATCAGAGCCATAATGATGCTCCAAATTAGCTTCCCTGAGGAGGGAATCCTGGCCGCAGCCTTTGTTAAGTGCGCTAATGGTAGTGTAAAATGATTTATTCATGTAATACTTGGGGATACTCTGGGAATTTCTGAAGGACTGCAGGAGAAAAATATGTCTTTCAGTTGATAAGAAGAACCTGGATTCTGAATTCAAGCAAATAATACAACCCAACAGCAATTTGCATTGATTTCATAACCTTTAGAATTTCCTCCCTCAGTTAAAGCAGGAGAAATATAATTCAATCAATTGAGTAAAAATCCGTGCTGATTATGTGAACACTTCATCAAATTTTCAGAGGTGGGACTTCCATTCCTAATGCATGATATGCATTTGGCTTGCCTTGACAAAGTACACAACACTAGTATTTGCATATGTGAATAATTTCTCCTCTAACAAGGCCAGAATTACATATGGGAATTTAATTCAAATTAAGTAGTAATAATAGGAACAACATTTTAATGTTATAGAAATTGTTATCTGTACTTAAAAGGTAAATTGTCACAAGGCATTCTTCCAATCTCTCCATATATTCAGCTTTTAATCCAATCACTAAATTTTCTGTCATATTATTTTATAAGGCATTACTAATGGAACAGAGGGTATCCAAATGAGATTCAGTGCTTATTTACTTGAGATTTCTCAAAAGCCCTTTTCTTTAAGAGCTCATACAATAGATATTTATTACCTTTGGAAACTTGGTGGCACAAATGGCCTAGTGATACATTTTTGAAAGCTAGATTTAACTCAAGCAACAGGACTTGAGCTTAAATGTTACTTTGAAAAGGGTTGGTTAGTAAAGAATTAACAAAATATGGACCAAAAATAAATCTGACTTCAAAACAATGTTCAGTTCTTTAAACCTTCAGAAACCATGTGCTTTGGTGAATACTAGGATTATCTCCTTTTCTTCCTTTGAGATGATAAAGGCATAAGAACCACAATATCTCAAGCTGAACAGACATAACCAATAAGATTGCACACTCACTGCCCTTCATTTTCACTGACACCTGCTACCTCTTCTTTCATTCATGTGGCCAAACCCTAGGCCAACCTCTAGGCAGAGCCACTCTTCATGCCATGCTAAACAGCTTACCAAAGGGACAAGAGAAGTTCTGCAATAAGTCTTTTTTGTGTCCTTGCCATCTGTCCAAAAAATGGAGATCTTTAGGACAGGAGGTAACAGCAAATCATTAGCTGGTTCAACCATGAGCACTGGCTCTACTTCTGTTTCTATATGCCAGTGCCTGGATCTATGGTTGTCTTTCTTGGTTTGTGCCCTACCAGGTCATGGGAAGATAACCCTTTTTCTACTATGATTTTGCTTCTGAATATTCCAGTCTTTTCTTAGGTACCTAGAAACTACACTTCTCGGTCATCTGTGCAATTATGAAGATAAACAATACACCACAGAGTACTGTGTTGCTAAGCTATGATGTTTGGTAGGTTAAATGTGTTAAATGCAATTTTATGGTATTTTCAGGTTATGATGAGAAGCATACACAGACATAACATCATAAGTTAAGAAGCAACTGTTGTTGTTAAGTGCCATCAAGTTGCGTCCGACTCATAGCGACCCCTACAGGGTTTTCAATGGCTGATTGTTTTGGGATTGCCTCGGGAGTGGGCTGCCACGTCCTTCTCCCATTTTTGTGGTGCTGGGAATTGAACTCTGGACCTCAAAGACTGCAGAGGGGCGCTCTACCAACTGAGCTACATCCCACTGTAAATACCATGAAAAGTAGTAACTCCATATGTGTACTTCTCAAATCTTTGCCTTTTCAGTCAAGTGCAAACTCTCTGAGGGCATCTCTGTTCATACTGCAAGCCCAGGGCTAGCACAGCAACAGGAACAGAGAAGTTGTATGCTACTCTCTCATAAGTAGGTTAGTCAGTGGTTGCCAAATTTAGCCAGTAGCAGAATCAGGTGTTCTTAAGACATCACTGGCTAAATCTCATCCTTTGTTTCTGATGCAGTAGGCTTGGGGTAGGGCCAGAGAATTTACATTTCTAACAAGTTCTCTGCTGCTGCTGGCCCAGGGACCATATTTTGAGAACCGTTATGTTAAGCCATATTACCACATTTCTTGGTCCACAATTGCCAAGGATCAGCAGTCTAATATTGCCCCATCTATTATGCTTATTAATTAATAGTTATGAATGAATGATTGAATAAAATGTAGGGATTTGTATTCTTCACTGAGCTTATTGTCATCCAAAACTAGCATATGTGCACATGGCAGACTAGAGAACAGGGGCTCTGAAGCCAGATAAACTTGTGTTTAAATTCTCACTCTGACACTTATTAGATGTGAAACCCCAGGTAAGTCACTTACAACCTCAAGTCTCAGTTTTTTCACCTTCTAAAGTAGGAATGATACATTTGCTTTGAGGATTAAATGAAATATCATATGAAAAGCACCTGCATTGTACTTACTCTGTGGCACATACTTGATAAAGTGTAACCATCATTATTAAGTTCACCATTAGTATTATCATCTTGACACTCAGCTACATTCTAAAGATTAGAATAACTTGTATTCTTCTACGTGTTTTCTCCATGTAAGTAAACCAGAATTAGGAAGGGGACTGGTTGAGGCTTATTTCAAAAGGGCAATAGCTCTTCCTTCTAAGGAAGTTGCACTTGTTACTATATGCAACACACACTCCATTTCCAATAATGCACTTGGAGAATCTTATATTCTAATCAAACAGCAATCAAATTCAGCTAAGTTCAACTAAAAGATGTTGAAAAAAAGGGAGCATAAGACACTATCAAAGTTTAAACCAACTTCAAATGCCTCAATATTTGGGACATTTGGAACAATTTATTTCTCTTTTCTCATTTCCTTTTTCCTCATTAATAAAAAAAGATTAACAGCAAATATTTCAAGATGTATTTTAAAGAATAAATATTATGTATGCAAATGTCAAAAAATGCAAATCACTACATAACTATTACTTATTTATGCAGTGAGACAGTACAAGTTTCAACTACAGTATTCTACTGTCCTTCAAAATCCACCCATATATGTCAGACCTATATGTTGATTTGTTGTTGTTGTTAGGTGCCATTGAGTTGGTGTCCGACTCAAAGCAACAACAGGTGAAACACTATTGTCAATGCTTCTCTGCTATTTGTAGGGTTTTCAATGGTTGATTGCTTTTATTTTATTTATTTATTTATTTATTTATTTATTTATTTATTTTTGGTGGGAGAGTGGGTTGCTGGGTCCTTCCCCCAAGCCTGTTGTTCCCAGGCAGTCTCCCATCCAAGTACTAACCAGGCCCCACTCTACATAGCTTCCGGAGTCTGACGGGATCAGATGCCACAATGGTATGGATGCAGGGATGTGTTGATTTAGGGTCTATAAGTTATGGTCACTGTAGCTGTAGAGAATCTCTAATTATCTCAGGCCATGAGTCCTCCTTATACATCACCCAAAAGCCCCAATATGTTCACCCCTCCCAGGTCTCTGCACAGACCCACATAATATTATTGAAGGGGCAAAGAGTTATACTAAGAAAGGATGGCTATAGGCAGAAAGAAATAGAAGTAGATCCTGGGAAGGCAAGGCAGAAAGGTAATAGAAATACATCTTCCATAATAGATAATAGATCATGTGCTAAAACAAAGTAAGGAAAGTGAGTAAAGTCTACTTGATACCTAGCTCAAGAAAGAAGAAAAAAATAAAGCATCATAGCTGTCCACCAGAATAAATCAGAGAAGCTAATTCAGGGAAAGAATCGTGTAAGATATATAAGATATATTTCTTCTTTCCTATCTTGGGCACAGCTAGTTAAAATTCACCTCTGCTCTTAAAGGCTAGGGAAGTCATGTAGACATGATAATATTCAAAGAGCATACTCAGTAAGTTTGAGCAAAGATTTTAAATCCCCTTTAGCATGTCAGGGTGACCCTGTTACTGGAGCTCTCAAATAAATGAAGGAAAATAAAAAGTAGCATGGATTTGGGGGCTCATTTTCCATTGAATTTCATAAATGTCATTTTGCAAATGCTGTTTGGAAGTTTTTCTCATTCAATTTATGTTGAAAGCATTCAGTTATAAGAACTTAGAGAAGGAAGAATAAACAGAGTAACTGATGAAAAGGTTTTAGCAGAGGTACAAAGCAGTTTCTTTCCCATCTTCCCTCACCTGCCCCGTTATTAGCCTCAAAGAAAGCCCAACACCCCATAAGACCTCCTCAAACAGATCACGTATGCAGATGCCTTCATGACCACTCTGAAGAAAGGAAACAAGGGACAATCATTTGCAAAGCTTAGAGTCTTAGATTTCTGTAACATTTTTAAACATGGAAGCCTTAGTCTAAGATTTTACAAATGTGAGTGGAGAAACTATCTTCAGTCCATTCCTCCATGTGTAATCTAGTACCAGTTCATGAAAGGACTGTTACACTCTACACCAATCATTTTGTAAAAATGAGCCTTTTTATGTTCAGCAAACAATAGAACTCCTGTGTACCTGTGGAGATTCTAGGATTATGTTAAGGTGGATAATAGAAAGATAAACACTTGCTAAAGTATTGTCTGTTACTTACAGAATTGTGATAGCAATACCCAAGCCAAGCAGCACAGAAAAATGTTAACACACTATGCAATTCAGCTGCAACTCATCACTGCCACTATAATTACAGGTGCTTGCCTGCTTCCTCCTCTCAGATCTGTGGATAAAAGCCTAGGACTGAATTTGTATCTCAGCTGCACAGAAACTGAAGCTAGTAATGAATAAACATATAGAATTGCATTTGACAGATAGTCTCTTATAGAAAATACAGCTAACCTATTCATCAGAAGCTCTGCCAAACCCAAATTTTTAGGATTACAATAAAGAAAGGGATTTTTTGGATGTTTCCCAATGGCAGGGATTTTATTTCATTTAATCCCTAGAAAAATCAGATAGGTGAGGTGTTAATATTGTTTTTTCTCAAATAAGAAGTGAGGCTCCAAGTTTGAGTAAATTGTCTAAGCTTACATACCTTGTAGGTAGTAGAACTGGGTAGCCAGGTGCAGTGGCACACACCTGTAATCCCAGCAGATTGGGAGGCGGAGGCAGGAGGATCACAAGTTCGAGACCAGAGGCAGTCTGTGTAATTTAGCAAGACCCTGTCTCAAAAACTAAGCAAACAAACAAACAAAAAAAAGGGCTGAGGGTGCAGCTCAGCGGTCCAGCACATTCAGAACATGCAAGTGCGAGGCACTGGGTTCAACCCCCATTACCACACAAAAAAAAAAAAAAGTAGTAGAATTGGCCCTCAAATCCCAATCTTTTTGACTACATTTCCCATGGCTTTTCTAGATTCATCTAGTGACTACTGACAAGAGCAGGTTATTAGCTACTTGTTCTTCTCATGATTTAGGAGGATCTTTCAAACACTGGTACACAGCAATATTCAAAGGAGAAATCTATACCCATATAATCTTAGGAAGAAGTATGGCAAATTAAAATTTAGGATTCCACTGTGGAGATATTATATATATATATATATATATATATATATATATATATATATATATATACACATATATGCAAATCAGGAAATAATAAACTTAAAAGAGTTAAGAATAGCTAATAATAAATAGAGGAAGACTGGATGGGAACAATGTGGCAATACATAGAATTGCTAGAATTTCTGTTCTATTAAAATGGAACTTAAAACATTTGTGCTGAGGTCATATAGACAAGGTTAGAAAATAGGAATGGTGTCTGCAAGCCACATGAAAATTCACCTTCTAACACATGTGCAAGTCACACTCAGGCAGTTTTGCTGTTCTAACCACTTACTTTCCTTCGAAGAGACTGAGAGGTGTCTCTATTCACTTGTACAGGCTCCTCCTAAATATAGAACTTGGAAAAAATCACCTTTAATTACCCACTCTGTAGATAACAGTGTTGGTCTTTTCCAAAGGTTCTAGTCACATATTTTTATACCATTGTACTAGAAACTTACAAAGCTTTAATATCCCTAACTTTAAAAAATATAATATCAAGTTAATGGGACAAATAAATTCACTACTTAAAAGAATATCTCTTAAAAAAGAAGGTTGGTAAACTCACCTAGCAAGCAACCCTGAGGAATTACCCATTTCAAAATGTTAATTGTTATGTGGAAGTGGCTTTTGAAGTTCAATTTAATTTCCTGAAAGCCTCAAACAACTCTATTTCCCCACAGAAAATAATTAAGCATCAGGGATGATAATGTGATTAGCAAGTAAGACATCTGGAATTTGCTTAGCAAATCAGAAAGCTAAGAGGAGATTGTTCTTCACACTGACGCTGCCCCTCCCTTGCCACATCACATCAGTACTGACAGTGAGGAACCCCACCTAGGAAGAAAGCAGGGAAGGGCAGGCCATGCTCCAGACTCAGCCTAGCAGACATGTTGGAATTAAAAGGCTCTTTATTGCTTTAACGCTGATCATTCCTAGCCTACAATGGCAGAGAATCTCAGATATTTATGTGTCCCTCTGTATGTCCCCAGGTAAAAATTTACCCCTTATTAGAGCTAGGATCTGAGATGTCCCACAAAGGCTCATGGGTGGGGCTTACTTCTTAGCTGATGGGCTTTTCTGGAAGTGATTAGATCCTCAGGGTTCTGATTAGTTCTATGGTTAATCCTTTGATGGATTCATAATATGATGGTACTATTGGGAAGCAATAGAGAATAGGAAATGGGGTCTAGATGGGAGAAGTTAGTCACTGGGAGCATACCCTGAAAAGATGTACCTTGTCATCAGCCCCTTTCTATCTCTCTCCCTCTTTCCAGGCTGTTACAAGGTTAATAGATCTGCTCTACTGTGCCCTCTCCACCATGATGTTCTTCTTCAACCACAGGTCCATAACAATGGAGCCAGCTATGCATGGACAGAAAGCATAAGCCCAAAGAAATCTTTCCTGCTTTAAATTGTTTCTAGTAGGTATTTCTCACAGAGATGGAAAACTGACTAACCCAGAAAACTGGTACCAGGAGTTGATCTGTCACTATGACTGTTACTGATCATGTGACACAGAGCCTTTAGAACTGGTTTGCAGGAGGAATTTGGAAAAGTTGGATATGATGGCTAGATAACCCTAGAATGTTGTAAGAAGTGCTTAAGTGGTGTTCAGGTGGGAATGGTGGAAGGCAAACACTGACAGGGATCTGGACAGTGGAAATTATGCTCCTGAGGTTTTAGAAGTGAATGAAGACTCTATTGGGAATTGGACTAGAGGCCATGTGTGTTACATTCTGGCCAAGAACTCATCTTTTTTTCTCCATTTGTTCCATGACTTTGTAGGAGGCTGAGTTTAAAGATGATGGACTAATTAACCTAGTAGAGGAAATTTCAAGACAGCCCACCATTCAGGCTTTTGAATGGGTATTGCTAGCAGCTTTTAGATAGATTTACAAAGATATTTGGGAACCAAAAGAATGGTGCAAAATTCTGCTTTGGGTGAGAAAATCCTGTTACACAAGTTAGGGCTAAGGAAGGCATGGCTGCTGAAGAGATTAGCACTATTAAATTGAAACCAAGTGACATAATTTTGTTTTTTATGACTGAATAATATTCCACTGGGTGTATGTATATCACATTTTCTTTCTTCATTCACCCATTGATGAGTAATTCCATAATGGCTATTGAGAATAGTGCCACAAATCTGCGAGAGAAAATGGATAGTACTACAGATTATCATATTAAATGAAGTAAACCAGACACAGACACAGAAAGACAAATACTGCATGTTTTCTCTCACATGCCAAATCTAGGTTTTAAAAAGACATGAAGTAGAAAGAGGCCTATTTGGAGGGACAAAGATAAGTGGGAAGTTAAGGGGGCCAAGAGAGAGCAAATGGGGTGTGTATGATCAAAGTGCATCATGTACACATGTGAAAATGCTATGACTGAATCTATTATTCTGTACAAATATTATATTATGATGATGATGTTGAGAAGAAGAAGAAGGAGGAGGAGGAGGAGAAGGAGGAGGAGAAGGAGGAGGAGGAGAAGGAGGAGGAGGAGAAGGAGGAGGAGGAGAAGGAGGAGGAGAAGGAGGAGGAGAAGAGGAAGAAGAAGCCGCAGAAACGGCAGCCACTGCAGAAGCAGCAACCAAGTATTTGCACCAGGACAATAAGAAAGAAGCTACCTCAGGAATATGGCCCTACCCATCAAAGGCCCAAGGGTATAAAAGTATAAACTCATTTGTAAAGCACTCTCTTGATGAAAGAGTGAGGCTGGGGCACTCTGCTTGCTCAGGGTTGCCTAAGAAGTTATTTCCTTACTGTTAATTTCACCACACTCAGCTGCCCAGGCACTCAAAAGTCACTATAGTCATGGTACCCAGCTCCTGCTCAACATAGCAGAGAAAGTGTGCATCATCCATTTGATGCTGGTTTTTTAGGCATGCAGAATGCCAGACTTAGAAGGTCATGGAAGTTACTACCCAGATTTCAAGGGAAAGCCTGAGAGGCCAGGTAATCTGTAGCAGAGTCAAATTCCCTATAAGAAGCCCTTGATATGGCAACAGATGAAGTAATGAAAGTAAAATCAAACATGCAATGGAGATCCCTGGAAGTTAGAGATTCCAGAAACATGGAACATCTGCCAAGGAAATCTATAAACAATGATAGCCCGGTAGAGAAGCCACATGGGCTTCAAACGGCAAGGCCACAGATGTAGGGCTATCCAAGACCTCAAGGTCCCATATTCTGCTAAAACAGTGTACTCCGCATGCAAGATATGGAGCTAAAGGATTTACTGTTTGCCTTACTGAGTTTCAGTCTTGTTTTGGTCTGATCTCTCCTTCCTACATCCCTATTCCTCCATATTGGAATGGGAATGTTTACTCTGTGCCATTGGAACTAGGAAGTATGTAACTTACATTTTGATTTTTTACAGAGGCTCACAGCTAAGAATTTACCTTGTATCTCAGAAGTGAGACTTGGACTTTTTTTTTTTTTAGACTTGGACTTTGAGCAATGCTGGAACTGTAGACATTGGAGACTCTTGAAGCTTTACTAAATGCATCTTTACTTATGAGATGGAGATGAGTCTTTGGGGCCCAGGGTTGGAATGTTATGGTTTGAATCTAAAATGTCTCCCACAGGCTCATGTGTTGAAGGCTTTGTCCCAAGCTAATGGTATTATTTTGTGAGGTGGTATAAACTTTAAGAGATAGGCCTTGATGGAGGAAGTATATTGCTGGGTGTCCTTGGGGGTATATCTTGCCCTGGACCCTTCCTTTCTGCCTTTCTTTGCTTCCTGGCCACCATGATGAGAGCTGCTATGCTCCACCACATCCGTCTGCCATCATGCTATGACCCAGAAACAACAAAGCCAACCAATTGTGGAATGAAATTTTTGAAACCATGAACCAAAATAAACATATCCTCCTTTAAAGATGATTCTCTAGGTATTTGTCATAGCTATGAAAATTCGGACTAACACATGCTGTCTCCATAGATCACAAGGGTCCTGGTTTCTCACATTTCCTTTTTTTTCTGAAGAGCATCTTTGCTTGCTGAAAATGAAGAAGATTTAAAACATTTACTGATGAAGATCAAAGATCATAGCCTTCAATATGGGTTACGACTAAACATCAACAAAACAAAAATCCTTACCACTGGGTCAGCATGCAACTTCACATTAAATGGAGAAAAGATTGAGGTTGTCCAAGATTTTACTTTGCTTGGCTCTATAATCAACACCCGTGGAAGCAGCAGTCAAGAAATCC